>WOUI01000454.1:0-25540 GCA_012184565.1 Aspergillus floridensis | reverse complement strand
CCCCCCCAAAAAGGCGAGATCAACTCGCCCCCCCCCACACCCAACAACCCCCCCATATCTAGACATGTAATCCCTAAGTGCAGCTATCCGACCCATAAACAAAAGTGCCATCCGAGTCCTCACACCCGCAAGTCCCATCAGTCGGGCTCTTGATGCACCCCGTTCCGACCCCAGAGGACTCGCCGTTGTCGCTGCATTTTCGCCCATGTTAGCCCACATCGTGACCCCAAACAATCCCCAACCCCACAGGAGGTTTTCGGGGGCTCCAGGGAATATAGGGAAAGGAAAGGGCAGGGGGCAACATACTTCCAGAAGAACGTCCAGCAATCCGAGTCCGAGTCGGTCATCTCGGCGTCCGTGGGCGCCGTGCACGTGTACGCGCTGCAGGTGCCGTAGGGCGCGCCGTGCGAGGAGTCGTACTCGTGGTCGGTGACGAAGACGGCGAAGGTTTGGGTGCCTTTTTTTGTCGTTGTCAACTTCCGTTTTCTATAAGGTAAGGGGGTTGTTGGGGTGGGGGGTGGGGGGACGTACCTGAGGTGCGGGTGTTGTGCGAGCACTCGGCGGCCTGGATGGCGGTGGAGACTTTGCTGGCTGTTTTGTTTTTGGGCACACTCTTGTGTTAGCATGGTGGGATTCGTGGGTGTAGGTCAAGCTTGAGGTAATAGGTTCAGGCGAGGCAGGAGGTACCAGAGCAGTTATAAGTGCCAGGACATTTGCCCTTGGTGTTGGTGGAGGCCGGGTCGAGGGTCGCGGCGGCCAGGGAGGCGGCGCTGAGGACGACGCAAAGGAGGGAGTTGGCGGAGACCATTTTGGCAATTGAATACAGAAGGCAGGTTGCTGTTGCTGTTGCTGTTGAGGAGAAAAGCAAAGTTGGGCGAGAGGTGTAGACCTTTATATAGATGCCAGCTTCTCCGCAGAACTACCACTCCAATACAATTCGATCGGTCACCTCTCTATCTGACACTTCCCGGCCCCGGGATGTACGTGTCCTGAATCGAGGCGAAACCAAAACCCAGGGGCGCATGTGGATCAGCCTCCATGGTCCGGATTCTGGCTTCTAGAATTGTGGGCTCATCCGAAAGACGGGGTCGTGTGTGCCGGAAGGAGACGGAAGACGGAAGATGATAGATGCAGACGGCAGGAATCATCAGGCGGACGAGTCTAGAAGCTCTTTGGACTGGGGGGATTTTGGGTAATTTAAGCTTGTTACAACGCCGTCGTTTGGGATTATCCACTTCGTCTCCACTCGGCGGGATCGTCGCGGGATCAGGAGTATTAAGGTATAATTCGCTGCAATATAGGTTGGTTTCACTGTGGTTAGAGTGCAGCCTACAGATCTCCTGCCCTGCTGGCTGTGGTTTGACCAACTCTTGTGGATGGGAGAAATGTTGCCTCCGTTTGCATACAACCCACAGCTCATGTCGCTGACATATTGATATTATATACTTCATAACTCCCAAAGAAAGTGACAAAGAAGGAAGGCAAAATCATAGAGACAGACCGAAACCCGCACAGACAGTTTGGATCAAGAAGGGTATAGACACAACACAGCATCATATAACATCGTGTACATTCTGCTAACACCTCGCTCACGTAGGCCGGTCCATTCACACCACTCTCTCATTTCGTACTCGTAGCCTCCAACTCCGACGGCCCTCTCGCCATCGCTTCATAATAAACCTGCCCAGGCTGATACCCGTGTCCCTGCTCCTGGTACACCTGCTGTTGTTGCTGCGCATCCCAACTCCAATGACCCCCCTGACTCTGGGGCGGCGGTGAACCCGACAGATCCGGACTGGTCGCATACACCGCCGTTCCGGGAGACTGCGCATTACCGTAGTCCCCGTACGGCTGTTGCATTTGCTGTTGCTGCTGGGGAGGCTGTCCGGGAGCCGCCTGCATCATGCCAACCCCCAGCCCGGCGACGCCCGCGTCGTAGTCACTCTTTCCCCGTCCATGTCCCTGGCTCTGCGCCTGGTCCCCGCCACCATGACCGGGGCTCAACATCGCTGCCCACTTCGCCGTCCGCTCCGTGCGACCGTCCTGTGAGGACATCCACTTCTGATACACCCTGTTCCGTCCCAGAAGGAAGAATAATGCGCCTAAGATGCCGACAAAGGCGACGGAGCCCACGACGATACCTGCTATGGCGCCGCCGCTGAGGCCGCCGGATCCGGACGATGAGGAGGCAGATGGACTGGAGCTGGCGGTGCTGTTGGAGGTGGGGATGGAGCCTTCGGCCGGCATGGACTGGCCGGGGACGAGCATGTAAGGGTAGGTTTTTGCTTTCTCGTATTGCGCTTCCCAAGTCATTGTTTCGTTCTATGAGAGGTGGGGTTGAATCAGTTTGACGTGGTCAGACAGACACGAGGGTTGAAAGAGAGACGTACAGGGTTGATGACGCCTACCATGCCATTGACAAGGCAGGAATCTATGGCTGTGCAGTAGAAGAAGGTTGGCTGTGCCTTGGATCAGTTTGCTGTCGCATATATGTCGCTTGTGTCTTGCTAGAGTGCGGCAAGAACATACCTCGGTGTCGTTCACAACGAGGGACCATGTAGGTGGCTAACACAAGATGATTGTCAGGTTACGACTTTCGAAAAGAGTACATCAGAGGCAGTACCGGTCCGACCAAATCGCCATCATCTTCATTGAAACTGTTGAAGATTCCCGAGTAGAAGACGGACTCGCTAGCAGGCACGCACGGCGCCAGGTAGTCGGCTTTCACGACTGAATGGTTTCGAGGATAGAATTCGAATACTATCACGTCACCAACTTTGGCGGTGATATTATGCGGAGAATACCCATGGGGAGAGGTCTTGGAGCCAACTTCGACCGTGTGTGTCGCCACGCCCGTTGTTGCTGACGAGGTGGAGGAGCGGCTTGCCGTCGACGTCGTCGCCGTAGTCGTCGCCGCCGAAGTTATCGACGATATGTCCCCGTAATAGGACATCTTGATGGTGCTTGCAATTTAAGACGAGAACAAGAAGGAAAGTCAAGATGTAGTAGCAGCATGAGTTGTGAAAGTCGTGGCGAGGGGTTCAGCAGACAAGAGGGGGCTGAAGAGACAGAGAACAAATTCCCTCTAATTCCGTGAGACAAGGCTGAGCAGGTCGTCAAATCTGGCTGCGTAGGTCGCACAAAGCCTTCGGCTGGCGAGGCCACAAGTTTTAACACTCGAGATTGAATAAAGAAACAGGGATTCGTATCTGAATCTGAAGCACTCATAGACAAAGGAATGATGACATCGTCTCCGACCGAGAGGATAATGGTACAGACTCAAAAGACGACCGAGAGTTGAGATGGGGGAATCGAGATGAGGGGCTTCTCCTCCCTGCATTCGGAAGGATCTCTCACATTGGGCTCTGTCTTCTTCTCTCATGTTTTTCGTCCTTTGGCTTTTGGCTGCTTGTTGGCAGGCAGTACAGTACCTCGTGTTCGTGATCATCTGCCGGCGTTGCCATTGGTTAGGGTTTTGGCACGGACAGCCATTCCAACCAGCAGGCATTCAATAGCTTTCTTGGCTCCGGCCGGACCACAGGTGCACTTAAAATAAAATGTTATTAATTTAAAGCACTGGGGGTCTCGAACTATTCAGATCGATCTTTAACTCTTTTCTCGAAACCCATCATTTCATGTAACTATGCCCTTAGATGCAGACTTGGAATCGCTGTATAGCTCGTTAGCGGTGGAGTCTACGGATCAGCCACCTGCAGAATCTGATGCAGGGTCTGGCCACCATCCTTACCACTTACAGTCGCCCTCCCTTCGCGCGGTTGGAGACAAGAGAAAGAGATCAGAGAGACACAACTTTGATTCCCGGACTCCGTGTTGAAGCCCCACTCGACCACATTTCCTTCTATCGTTCAATGGTTCGTCGACGGCTCGATCCATTAAGACCATCTGAAGGAGAGGGAGCCGCCGTCTGGAACGAACGTTCTTCCAAGCATCCAAGATCAACCTTGAGTCCACAGCAGCTTTCGACGAGCTGGGTCCCAGACCATTGGTATTGTCAACAACGATTATCTATTCGTATTCCAGTTTTGGCTCGTCTGACGCAGAGCGCACGTTGTTCCCCGGCGGCAAAATCGTCGTGATATGCTTCGCTCAATCATCAGATCATTGCTCCACTCGACTGTCTAGTCTGCTCTTCGATCATGCTCGGAGTACTGTCTTCTGCTTTATTATGATAGCCAGGCCATTGTGAGTGAGGGCCAGACAAGCAATGTGTGGCATTCACGAGTTCCATACTCCTGATACTTGATGTCGACTATCCCGATCTGAATGAGAGGTTGGAAAATGAAAGGACTGCCGTTGATAATGACTTCATAACTAGGATACTCCGCATGTAGCCTGCTAACACGAACGTCAACAATCGGTCACTCAGGTGAAACCAGAGCCGTATCCGACCAACCCCAGTGGAGGATCACTTTCAATGTTGGAGAGCCAGATTGCTAGGCCATATTGATGGATTCTGTGGAGAACGCGATGCATGCGACATCAGGCTATTGGCGATGGATTGACGCGTCTCTCTCGTCCTGATCAGAGTGAAGATACTCGAATGCGCGGACGGATGATATTGTTCCGAAGGGTACGTGATTAAGGCTGATATCGGGGGAACGAGAAGTTTCACAAGTGACAAAATCACAACTGGGAGAAGTGAGCACGTTTGTGTTCTGGATGATAAGGTGTAAGAGAGAGCAACCCTAGTCAATTGCGGAAGATTTATGCTCTGACGGCCCCTATGCGCTTGATCGGCTGTGGTGGTGCTCCAAGCGGTAGTCACGATTCACTGCCAGGTGACCCTCCTTGCAGAAATGACTTCCATGCGTCGTTGCAGGTACTTGGTCCTAGAATGGCTGATGATTCGATTTTGATGTGATATTTAGATTTCGACTTCCATTGGAATTGGACTATCAGAAACACCGCCGCCATCCGATCACGACTCAAGTCCTTGAAACAGACACACCACAACATCAGCACAAGCGAGTAAGACTACAGGTCCACCCCGCGATATTCTCGTCCACTTTCGTTGCTTTGACCCGAAAATCCCGGATCCCTTGTGATTGACTTACAAGACACGGTACGCTCTGGAAATTGAACCTGTTGGGATGTCCGACGACAAGACAGCCTTAGCAATCCGGCTCTGGTGGCTCCCCATGCGACCTTTGTGCGGAAAGGTAGACCTGACAGTGCCTCCATCCTTTCCAACTGGTCCCTTAGAAAGTCCCATTGGCTTTGTCTTTTACAGAAGTGGGATCTTGCACAGGCTTGAGACATCGCAGACCATCTCTTCCGACTGATGCTGTATCGACTCCGGACCCAGAGGCCATGCCCCTCTCGTCTTTCGATGTCCTGCAGATGCAGTGGTATTGAGCCAGAATTGCTGCTCTGATGCTGTAGATGTTGAACTCGAAGAAGTCGAGACTTTCAGTTGGGACGAAGATAAGTGGGAAGAGAATAAGAAACGGCGGATGCAAGATGCGGGCAATAAAAGACTGTGTATTGGAGGCAGTGGCACGCAGTGTCGCATTGATGGGCTGCAGGCTGTAAGTTGTAGCCTGTCACAAGTTGACCGACTCTGTCAATGCACAGGTTAATTAGTATTGTATGGACAACCATCATGCTTATTACGCCTTGAGATGACAATCACATTGATTCCGCATTCATCTGTCCCATTGTTCACTGCGCATACTTGCTGTCAATCCCGGATGGAATGTCAAGCAGGTGGTCAACTTCTCTTCTTATTCTCAACCGGTCGGTCAACGCCCGAAGCTGCTGGAGATCAGAGTATGGGAAAAGAGTCGTTCTTCACAAGGAAAGAATTGAGGAGGCTCGGAAACATGAACGATCATGGCGCTCATCTGCAAGCAGGGGAAGCACGAGAGGTCACGTGTGAGCTTTTGTACCCTATAGAAGAAGGAAGTAGGTTACGATGCTGCATTTGCGGCATTTGCGGGGTAAGATAATCCCGCATGTTGAGGTACAAGCAGCGAATACCAAGCTCTAACGGGCATAAGGAATCGAGATGAACACTCTATACCGACCCGCTCGAAGATTAGTTTTTAGTTTTTGTTGATGTCTGCTAAAATCCAGACTATCCTGGACACTCCTGCTAATCACTGCATGATTTATCTTCACAGCGGCAAACCAGATATTGTTCCTCCTTTTGCTAAGACCATACATGTCACATTCCGGTCAAGGCAAACATCATGGACTGATTCTCCTTTCTGGTGCGACTCTTTCCTATTTGCTGTTGTTGCCCCTTCTACCTTTCTGACTCTTGTAGGACGCGGCTGCTATACCTGACGCTGACGTCGCTGCAGATGTTGTGAATGACAGCTGTTCACCTCGTGCACTCATGCATCAGACCCCACAAACCCGTGACTGCATCAGGTGATCTCCGCCACTATCGATTAGAGGGGGCGATCCCCCGCGGCGGACAAGGCTACGAGCCTACAACAAGGCCTCTGTACAACCATGTCCTGTAACTACAAGGACGACGTTATGACCCATGAGCGGAGACAAAGTGGAGGAACACCTAATTTGTTGCTAGGACTGATGCTGAAGCAACAATAACAAAATCCTGGCAGCCATTGCGTGCTACAGGACTTTTGTTTTCACCATCTCCAGGAGACCCATATAAAAGGATGGAGAAATGGATAGAGAGGGGTTGCCTTATTTTTGGAGGTCGAGTTTGGCATTGCGCCTCTCCGCCTGGTCTCGAGCCCGGATCTGCAGACAGGTCATGAGTGTCAATCGTCATCGTAGCTGAAACAGCAAAGCAGAGCCCGTTCTCCCCCTCCATTCTCGTCCAGTGCGCATGATGAATGGGATAGGATTGAGCATCTGATCTCTGGAGCCTACCGAATGGTGGGGCTCAGCACAAACCAAAGTCAACAAGTCCGTCGGGCGCATTGAATGTAGTCGAAGCTACCGAGACGGGAAGCCAATCACCGGTTGCGGTTGTGCGCGGATGGATCACTGGGTGGCCGTCTTTCATTCCCGCGGCCCAAAATTATGGAGGAATTCCCTTCAATCTTCCTCCTTATCAGCCAAATCTTTATCCTAATTGTCTGACTAGACTACCTTCACCGACTCCTCAACTATAATCTTTTTGTTAATATATTCTGTTAGAACTCGCTTCCCTCCACCCGCCTGGGTTTAGCCTTTGATTTGGACCCCTTGGCCAAAGTCTCATTTTCTTATAAGATGTCATCATCCTCCCACTGCTAGTCATGTCTGTTGACGAGCCTACACCGTGGCCGGTTCTGCTTGTTCATCGCAGGCTGTGATCGTTTTTTCTCATCTGCTTGCCTCTCGAACACTCGTCCCCGTCCCCTTACAAGATAGAATGCTGAGGCGCCGCTACTGCTTTCCGAGCTGAGCATTTGTCTGGTGACGTCGGTCAGTCCATAATCGCGTACGGAATAGGAAATTGATAGCTGACAACATGCTTTATCAACACAGATTACCCCTCAATCCATAGACACCACGAAGATTTTTTTTCCCACTTGGTCTCTTTGCGAAATCACAATGGCCTCTCAAGAGTCACCGGTGGCTTCGGCGTCGGAGCAGCTCAACACAAAAAAGAGCCGATTCGCCGGTTGGTTTGGAAAAGGGACGCCGAAGATATCAGCACCAGAAGCGGAGAACAACGACTCTTATCGTCCCAAAGCCACGCTCGGAATTCTAAGTGACAAAGAGACTGATGAGGTACCTGGTGAGTGGCTGAATCAGGCAGGAGATTCCGGTTGGCAGTGGTAGAACGTGCCGGCTCACAATGTGAACGCAGGAACGGTCCTTCTGCTCTCTTCTAATCGCAACGAGCCGTTGGGGATGAGGCACCAACCACATCGTGAATCCAGCTCCTCCATACCTTCACCTTATCCACCGTCGCGGGCTTCATCCCGCTCCGTCCCACCACAGAAGAAGACCGCCAACGGTCAGATTATCCTGAACCCACAGCCCGATGATTCAGCAAACGATCCACTGAACTGGCCTGTATGGCGCCGAGATGCGGCTTTGGTATCCTTAGGCTTTTATTGCCTGATGGGCGGGGGCATGACCCCGATCCTGGCTGCCGGTTTTGAGCAAGTCGCCTCGGATTATGGCGTAACCACTCAAAGGGTAGCTTATACCACGGGGTTATACATGCTTGGCCTTGGGGTCGGGTCTGTAGTAATGTCCCCAACAGCTATTCTGTTTGGGAAACGCCCAGTGTATCTCCTGGGCGCGACGCTCTTCATCCTTTCTGCCGTCTGGTGTGCGCTGTCACCCAACTATCCCAGTCTGGTTGTCGCCCGCATTTTCCAGGGCATCGCAGTAAGCCCGGTCGAGTGTCTGCCGTCCGCAACCATTGCGGAGATTTTCTTCTTGCATGAACGGGCATATCGCGTTGGGATCTACACGCTTCTTCTGCTAGGGGGCAAGAACCTCATTCCTTTGGTCAGTGCAGCTATCATTAGCAGCATAGGATGGCGTTGGGTCTTCTGGGTCGTTGCCATTGTTGTCGGCGGCTGTCTTGTCCTTCTTTTCTTTTTTGTACCGGAAACATTCTGGGACCGCACCCCTCGACCTCATCGACCCCGCAAACGCCCCAGCATCTATCGCGGAATGTCAAACATCATGACCCATGGATTCCGCGGCCGGCACCCACATGCCCACCGTCTGGAAAATCCGTCGCCAGATGAGGAGGTGGCTCCTGCCCTACCAAAGAAGGCCAAAAAGGGACACGTTGGCTTTGTTGATGGAGCTGGTGAAAGCGATACCCACGATCTGGAGAAGGTACAGAATGAAGAGCAGGAAAATCAGATCACCCCTGCACTTGAAGTCTCTGCGAGCCAGCCAGGCCCAGAAGCAGCACATCCTGCTGATTATGAGAAAGATGACGGTTTCCTCACTCCACCTGTTCCGGGGGCGGTATCTCCCTCGGAGCTCGAGACGGGTCGGCGGTTTGAACTCTCTCCGGCTCGTAGTGAGTCTATAGACCCTGCTCCGCCAGCCACTCCCGCAGCACAATACACCAACCGACTCCGTGAGCAGCCCAGGATCTCTTTCACGTACTACCTCCGGCCTTGGAATGGGCGCATTGCTCACGACAACTGGTTTCGTGTTGCCTTGCGACCGTTCATATTGTTTGCCTATCCTGCAGTGCTGTGGTCCGCCACTGTATACGCTCTTTCGGTGGGATGGCTCATCGTGATCTCCGAAGCAGTTAGCTCTATCTACGAAAAGCGAGATACGTACAACTTCACGGCTTTGCAGGTTGGCCTGGTGTACATCTCGCCGTTCGTGGGTGGTCTCCTTGGAACTGCAGTAGCGGGCAAGGTTTCGGATATCATTGTGAAGTACATGACACGGCGCAATGGAGGCATATACGAGCCGGAGTTTCGTCTGGTCATGGCGCTTCCAATTGCTCTCGCCACAACCATTGGTCTCATGGGATTTGGATGGAGTGCCGAGGAGCGCGATATGTGGATTGTGCCGACCATATTCTTTGGTATTGTTTCTTTTGGTTGCTGCCTTGGGAGTACGACATCTATTACCTTTTGTGTCGACAGCTACCGACAGTATGCTGGTGAAGCTCTGGTGACACTCAATTGGAGCAAAAGTTCGTACTGCCCCCTTCCCCATGGCTGACCCCTGCGCTTCAACAAAACACCCAACTAACTGTTTCCCGCAGACGTGTTCCATGGACTCATATTCTCGCTTTTCATCGTGGACTGGTTGGATGCAGAAGGATCCCGGCTGGTGTTCATTGCATTGGGAGTGATTCAGCTGGGTTGCTTACTGGCCACCATCCCTATGTATATCTATGGGAAACGACTTCGCATGTGGACTGTGAGGAAACAATTGATGGAGAAATTCTAGAAAGATGCCTTTTTGGATGTGTACTGTACTATTCTTGGGAGCGGCACTATTGCCGTTCATCTCTGATCCGTGATGCTCCTTCTGTTTCGCCGGACGGGAAAATGCCCATTGGACGGGAAGACTGGGGCAAATCTTGTTTTTATCACTTGGCGATCGGCATTTGTACAGCACCTATAGAACACCGCCATACTACCTTGCTTATGATACGATGGATATGCATCGAGCTAGGACGATTTTGACATTACTGAGATGTCATAGCTGACGGATCAGGACCCATCAGATCGGGACGGCAGGGAAAGCCAAACCTGGGTATGGCCATCCGGTGTCTCACAGGCTCACACTCACAGCTTACTCACCGATGGAGTGACTGATGTCAAATGCTCGGTGGGCCTCAACTGACCCGAGGGCGAATGCGAGGCTCACAGCCTCCATGGCGACTGACAGAGACTTTTTTCCGGATTTTGTGATTGGCAGAACACAAGACAGCTGCCGTGAGTTACTAATCGCCTGAGTTTGCCAATCCACTGCAACTGACTACTACAGCTTCTAGACTGCTTAGTCACCCTCACCTGCCGTGGGCTTGTCTAACGCTCAGTGATCGGTCTGCAAGCAGATTCAGATTCATTCCAGAGTCAAATCCTAGTCGGCCGAAGGCAGCTGTAGCTGCAATTGCAGCAACTATTTTGTCGATCATGACGCGGGATACGACGTCAGCGGTGAAGGTATGAGAGGAAACTTGTATTTAGATGTACTCGAGAAGATGCATGGAGGTAAGCACAGGAAAACAATTCCATGCCCGCCTTTGTCTAGCCTTGCCTAGCCTGGAGCCTCCTTGATTGCCCCTCCTTCACCGGTAATATGTAAAAATTGCAGATGGAAAATGTTTGTTCCAAGACTCCAAGTGTTTACCCTAGCGAGGTCCTTGCCGTCCTCAAAAGCCCACATATCGACACCTTAGGCAGTAAGTGGCAGTCAAACCCTGAAGGCGGAGGTCTCTCAATTGTAGATGGAAAGGAAAGAGCTGCCCTCACTGGTGGGTTCTCAACCCGTCCCCAATCCACCATCCATCCACCTTCAGTATGATCAGATCCCTCAAGAGGACTAGCGCAAATAAAACCTGGTTTGAAACCAAGTCTCCAAGCCCCAGGGCTGCCGTCCCGGAAAGCGGAATGGGCGGAGCTATCGATGAAGAGTCACCCAATCACATCTTCAAACAAGGATTTCCGGCAGACGAAGGATGAAATCGCTGGCGATTCTAGTGGGGTTCGAGTCCACTGCAGTACTTGAAGGCGAACAAAGTGACATGTTGGAGATGGATGCTGGTCACTTTTTGAAGGGTGCTTGTGAGAGATCCAGTCATATATGAATTGGTAAATCTTTGTATGATTGATTGACCCTTGAAGTTATGACTGTGAAGTATCATCCGTACTCTGCACTCCGTACATAACTGGAAGTGGGGAATATGGTACACCCTACACATAGTACAGCATCTTCACCAGCAAAAGAATAATGTGTTCCTTGGGCTTTCATCATGTAATCAGCTCACAGTTCCTGAGTCGTCACGACACGAGAAAATTAGTGGAGCTCGGGAGTTGCATGTCCAGAGGAGTGGATGTTCAGGTCTACAGGATGCAAAGGACCGAGTCCATATTAGATCTCATTTGTTGGGTTCATTCTCCATTTATTCAAAAAGATTCAGAGATCCTCAGATCTACTCCCCACTAGGTATTATTCGGCGGCCTGCCCTTTTGTTGTATCTTTTATTCCCTTCTTTTGCCTGTTCTTGAATCATTATCGCCACACTCGACGGGTACCCCGGATAAGGCGCAGTTGTGTGGACTGACTGACAGCTGATGAGGTGGCTTTCAATGAGACAATCGGTCACGGTCATCGACTGTGATTATGACCCTGGTCAGTCACTAGCTGTGGTGGTTCTTGTTATGTAGTTTTCTACATTCCACGTAAGATTTGCCATCCAGAATTTCCTGATTCATGCGTTCGTTGCTTTCTGGCCATGACTAATCTGCTTCTTACACATACTTCTTTTGGAACCGTGCAAACTGCAAAGTAAACTAGGTACTGTACCTACTGAGTAACTATGGATGCATTGTTTCGGTCTGTATGTAACATGAAAGATTAATTTCCCTATCCACAGCTACTGCTGGTTGATGTCCTAAAAGAGTCACTTTTTGCATAACTTTGCTGACTGATCTACAAACTGACCAAACCATTGACTTGATGGCTGAGTTACTGATTACTCTGCTCTCGTCTATTGTCTTGTCTTGTTTTGTCTCGCCTACCCTTCCTCCTCTTACTCCCACTCACTCACTCCTCCTCCACCACCACCACCTGCTCCTTCGATTGCCCTGCAAGCAATCCTTGATTGAGTTGATATTAAACCCGCTCGATTTCAGCTGGCTTTCCAGCAGCTTGCTTTTCCCCTTCCCTCTTCTTCCCTTCTTTCTTCCTTTTCTACATTCTACTGCTACTCAACCCCATCATCCTACATTTTCTCTGTCCTCCTATCTAGCCTCTTTCCGACCTCGACTATCGCGACGTCACCTCCCCTGTGGCTTCCTTACTAACAACATTTTGCCACACTTTAATCCGATCAAGCCAGCGCCTCCATTTCCACCCCCGCCAGGATGGCTGCATAAGCCCGTTTGAGCGCCAACTCCTACCGCCCCCCGTCGCATCGAATTTCATGAGAGTCAGGACCGCCTAAAAATAAGTATAGTTCTTACTATCAGTATTTTTATTGTTATCATCCTACATCTTCTCACTCTGCTCTTCCTTTCTTCCTTTCTTCCTTTCCTCTCCCGCCATGGAATCATCACCCCCTCCGCAAAGGGGCGATGACCACAACGCAGGTCGCCGAGTTCGGGAATTATACCGGTACTTCCAGCCCGAACGCACCGGTGTCCCTCAAGACCGCAGTTTCACCTCCGCCAGCGATGATGCGCTTCCCTCTGCCAGCTTAGATTCCTCCAACCACATTCCTTCGTCGCCCTCATTATCCTCACAATGCCCTTCAAACCCCGCCATTGACGCCGCTGCAGCAGGGCTTGTCCCCGAGAGTCTGATAATCGGGGAAGCCAATGCGACCTTAACGTCGTTTGCGCAGCTGGCAGCATTGCGACTCAATGTTGAGCGCGTGTTGATCAGGTACGTCGGGAATGAAAACTCAACATAATGGGGTAACTCCTGCCCATCTTTTCACTGTGGATGACTGACTTAACCGACCTCCCCGACAGTGTTTCGGACCGTCAGAACCAATTCATTTTGGCGCAGAGCACCCAGACTGGGGCCGTTAGCGACTATCAAGCATCCGGTGAAGGCGTCTGGGATGGTTGCTCAACATTATCATCCAGCGCCTGGAGTATGTGCAAGGTAGGTATCGACTCCTCGAATATGTTCCGTGACTTCGGTTACTCAGACGAGATCGCCTCTTTTCTCCAGGCCACTGTTGCTCTTCCGCCCGCCCGCGAACCGGGACAACGCCAATTCTTGATTCTGAACGACCTCAGCGAAGAAGAACGATATAAGCGCCTTCCATTCGTAACAGGAGAGCCGCAGTTTCGGTTCTATGCCGGTACGCCCTTGACCACGGACACCAACGTCAATATTGGATGTTTCTTTGTTCTTGACACAAAACCGCACGATGGTTTTAGCGCTACGGAGAGGGGCACTATGGACACCTTGGCAGGCTTGATCATGGACTATTTGACGGTCAGCCGTCAAGCGTCCGAAGGTCGCCGTGCAGCCCGCCTGTCTCGTGGTCTTAGCTGCTTTGTTGAAGGCAGCTCCAGCTTTGTCGATGGAAGTCATCCCCCCTCCTCTGGTAGCTCTGCAGCGGCACCCAGCACACCACCTTCGTCAAGTCAGCGAGCCAACCACCACTCTTTTGGGTCTCTTAATAGCTTCGATGCTCCATATAGGCGATCTCAAAGCAGTGATACCCGCTCTTTCAGTTCCATGTCTGAATCAAAGTTCGATCATGCTCAATCCTCCGCACCGGACACCCCCTTCCCAGATTGGTGGGCCGGCAGTCGCGAAAAAGAATTGAAGGGCTCTGATGACTCTCATGGACATGGTTGGGCATTCCGACGGGCGGCCAATCTGCTACGAGAGAGTCTCGAGCTTAGTGTGGATGGCGGAGTCATTTTCGTTGAGGCGAACAATAGTCCGATGATCGACGTTGACACAGGAAGTGATTGCTCGATAGAAGGCAACAACCCGGCTCCTGTGCTGGCTATTTCAACCAGTGAAGAGCCATTTGCGCCCGGCCCAGGTTCAAAAGCCCTCTACCCAGCAGCCTCCCTCGACACTGCGTTTCTTCACCAGCTACTGCGGCGGTACAGTAAAGGCAAGCTTTGGTCCTTTCACCGCGATGGTATGATCTCGAGTTCCGACGATGAAACGCCACGAAGAAGTCGCTCGCGCACCACCAGGTCGTCCGAGTCGGGCAAGGCAGGATCCAAGCGATGGAGAGCCACGGAAAACTCTATGCTAAATCAGTACTTTCCGAACGCCACTCAAGTTCTTTTTGTACCACTTTGGAATTCTGCAAACTCACAGTGGTTTGCCGGCTGTTTCTGTTGGAACACACTGGAGACACAAGTCTTCAGCTCGTCGGTAGAATTGAGTTCTATCCTTGGGTTCGGATCTTCCATCATGGCGGAGTGCAGTCGGGTCGAATCACTTATTTCAGATCGGCAAAAGGGCGATTTCATAGGCAGTATATCGTGAGTATTTCCAACACATTTCATACGCATTTTGCTGACATTTTGCCAGTCACGAGCTTCGGAGTCCGCTCCATGGGATCCTGGCGGCCGCGGAGTTTCTCAACGGCACGCAGCTTGACGAATTCCAAACCTCTCTCTTGGAGACCATCAACGCGTGCGGGCGTACTTTGCTGGACACGATGAACCAGGTTTTGGATTTCAGCAAAATCGTTTCTCTGGAACGGACGTATCGAAATATGAAGCGAAGCCGAACAACACCCACCGAGTTGAAAGGACCAGATCGTTTCTCCACGCACCTGGACACCTATGTGACAACAGACTTGGCTTTATTGGCTGAAGAAGTTGTGGAAGGTGTATGCCTGGGTCATGCATATGGTCAGAAGTCCTCCGCCCCCTATGATCAGCCTATGGTCCTGCCGCTTGGACAGTCGAGGAAACCCGCGTCTGAGCTCGAGGCAGAGACGGCTTGTCGTTCGGATGTGGAGGTCGTAGTGGATATTGCACATAATGATTGGACCTATCTCACGCAGCCAGGAGCCCTGAGACGCATTATCATGAACATTTTCGGGAACGCGATGAAGTACACTCACAGTGGTCATGTGTCTTTGCATCTGGAGGTCACAGAGGCTTCAGAAGGCCGTTCACGCCGTCATGGAGTCGAAGAACTGGTTACTTTGACTGTTTCCGACACCGGTAAAGGCATCTCTGAGGAGTTCCTGCGCGGTCGCTTGTATACACCTTTCGCTCAAGAAGATACTCTCGCAGTTGGAACCGGCCTTGGTCTCTCTATTGTACGGAGCCTTGTCAAAGCTCTTAAGGGTAGTATCAACATCCATAGCCGCCCTGGCGAAGGTACCATTGTCAAAGTGTCTCTGCCACTAATTCGATCTGGTCCTGAGGTGGATCTGGAGGAGACAGTGGGCCCCCGGTCGCCGTCGGCCAAGGAGAAAGACGCATTGACAGAAATTCGGATGCTGCGCGAGGCTCATGCTGGTCGTCGCGTTGCAATCCTCGGGGTAGAACCCGCGGAAGCAGTGACACATTCATTCTGGTCCGTCTTTATACGTTACCTGACCGATTGGTATGGCCTTGAGATAGTGTCGTCCCAGGACAGAGTACCCGCGGATATTACTTTAGCTGAGGAACAGGACCTGGCTTCCGGAGCACAACCTGGTTCCGACACGACGCTTCCATGTCTCCTTGTCTTCTGTAACAAATCCGTTGATTATACGACAAGTCGGTCGCGGTGGTTATCTCTGGCCAATATGGTTAATATCATTCGACGACCATGTGGTCCACACAAACTCGCACGCAGCATTCGCAAATGCTTGGAAATTCAAAATGGGACTCTAACAGCGAAGATATTTCAGTTACCTGAACGGCCCCGCCCCGCGGTCTTGACATCAAGCGATACATCCCCTGGAGAAAGGATGTTCGAGATTCCCACTGATACTCCGGATCTCACACCAGAAGCGACCGCCGGCTCGGACTCGTCGTCTTCCTACGACTACATGCGTTCACAGTCCTCTGATGCCTTTGACCCTTTGTGTCCAACTGAATCACCGGCGTCATCCGTCCAACCCCAATCGCCTAGGCAGCAACCAGACTGTTTGCCTTTGAATCGCCGCGCACGCATCTTGGTTGTGGATGACAATTCGATCAACCTTAAGTTGATGCTCACCTTCATGAGAAAGCGGGAACTTGAAACGCTGGACTCGGCTGAGAACGGCAAGTTGGCCGTTGATGCTGTTGAGCGGCTCCCTGAAGGTTATGATATTATTTTCATGGGTAAGTAGCTCTTTTTGTCCCCATAATTCGGCCCTCTGCTAACCTCATCACCATAGACATGTCTATGCCAGTCATGAATGGCTTTGAGGCAACACGCGCCATCAGAGCCATTGAGAAAGAGCGCGGCGAGGGCTGCGCCCCCGCCGTGATCATCGCCCTGACGGGCCTCAGTAGCTCGCGCGATGAATCTGAGGCGCTTACGTCCGGTGTCAACTTGTTCCTCACGAAGCCGGTTTCCTTCAAAGAGGTCTCGAAGTTGTTATCGGAATGGGAGGATAGAGAAACGGTGGAACGGCGTTTGTCGGGATCTGGGTCTGCATCTGAATGAAACGAAATACACATCTCACACCGACATGCGTGCATTCGATCAGTTTTGGTGGTCTTTGGGGATATTCTTGACTTTGTTTCCAATCATTCTGTGTTGGGATTACTCCGTACACGGATATGAGGCATGAGTGATACCCTTATCAGGAATCTGGCGTTTTTTCTCGGCTGGCGTTCATCTTTGGCTCGCATGATTGCGATGCTACGGGTCGGATCGGTCTATCATTTTGAAATTGGGGTCCGAAAAAGGGTCTGGTTGGATTTCAGGACAGGTCTTATATAATATATGTATTGATTTACTGCTACATGGAGATCATGTACCAATGATGAGAGAGGTGGATATTGGAATGTATGTACTGTACTGTACTCAATAGTATAACCACGACGGCTTGATGACCGGGGCTTTGTCTACAGTACAACGATTTTGCTGGAGTCGGCAGTTGCTATGAATATTTGTTCACGCTGTCAAAATCCTTTGTTGTAACCCCTGAATGATGGGGCAGGTAGATGTAGGTACTCCGTACCGGATCCAGCCTTGCATAGGTGTCTATGTATGGTATTGTTGTATCTTCCTATCTATCCTCCTATCATGGCGGGGCGTTTGTCAGACGCGACCGTCCTGAGGCAGGAAATTTGGCAACCTACCCGCCCGCAAGCGGCCAGCCACCACGTGATGTGGAGGCGGCGTTGCCCCTTTGCGGCCGGTGTGGAAACACGGCCAGCCCAGGCTCCATCGGGTCTTTCGTTCTCGCTCCTCTTTTGAATCTCCTGCATCCCACCCCCTCGGTCTCTTCCTTCTTCCTTCTTCCTTTTTCCTTCTTTCTTTACCTCGTGGTCTCTTTGATTTTAATTTCTTGTTATTGAGTTGACGCCATCTACCGCGATCGCCGTTCGATTTCAGTATTACCGATTGCCTCATTCGCGTTCCTTTCTCATTCCCGCGTCAGAGTTGCTCTCGTGGCTTGAGTAACGAAGCACTGTCTCTAAATTTGATTCTTATTTCACGGCCGAATCGCTTAATGCGTGTTCAACTCTAGCTGCGGACATTGTACCACTAGTCTTTTCAACCGACATCTCTTTCGCGACCGACGTTTTGCATCATGAAGGTCCACCATCTATCTTCGCTTCTTCTTCTTCTCCCCGCACTCTCAGTCGCCGTCGCCGATTCAACAACAGCCAGTGGGAGCCTGCAGGATGCATCCACTGCCAACGCTGTTGATATAGATGCACTTGCTGCTCCCAAAGTTGCCTCGAAAGGGACGCTGGACGCCCCCATTGACGGCAAGGATGGCCGGCCTCACGCCGGTCCTTGGGTGGAAACAAGCGCCGAGCGGGATCGCAAAAAGTCAGGCTCGGGTGTTTCAATGGAGGACGTCACCGTGGCCGATTACAAAGCGGCAGAACAACTTGGGCCTGACGGCAAGCCGATTCCGTATTCAAATGACGGCGTGATGGACGACCCTCATCGGACGGGTCCGAAAGAAGGAA
Source organism: Aspergillus floridensis (assembly GCA_012184565.1). Classification (NCBI taxonomy): domain Eukaryota; kingdom Fungi; phylum Ascomycota; class Eurotiomycetes; order Eurotiales; family Aspergillaceae; genus Aspergillus; species Aspergillus floridensis. Next base: position 7,322 of record WOUI01000454.1, on the reverse strand, counting down.
CTCGAGGGACAGAGGGCGGCGTCACGGAGAAGATGAGGGAGAATCCGTTTCCCGGCGAGAAGACGCCGGATAGTCCTAAGGAAGCTCCGCCGTTGCCGCACAGCGAGCAGCAGAAGCTGCCCACGCAGAATGAGGCCACTGAGGCCAAGGACCCCAAGAGCTTTACTGCGGATTCAAGCCTGGGTCGACTCGAGGTAAGCGGGGACGCTGGGATGATCCTGAATGGAAAAGGGTTAAATGCGCTAACATTGATCCAAGAAACCCGCCGACTTGCCTGAGAAGCCCCATGACATCCCACCTCCCAAGTCCCCCGCAACGGTGAAAGAGAGCCCGCTCGGTCTGGATAAGGATGGCCACCTGCAACCACAATCCGGAGACACTCAGGAGGAGACTGCGTTCCATTCGCTGCTGTTCTCGTTTACCATGATCGTGGTTTCGGAGATCGGCGATAAGACGTTCTTGGTGGCCGCCCTCATGGCGATGCGTCACCCGCGCCTGCTCGTTTTCTCCGCGGCATTCGGTGCGCTGATGATCATGACTGTCCTTTCCGCTGTCCTGGGTCACGCCGTGCCCTCGTTGATTCCCAAGTCTCTCACTAAGCTTCTGGCAGCGGTCCTGTTCTTCGTGTTCGGGCTGAAGATGTTGAAAGAGGGCCGCGAGATGTCCCCCGATGAGGGTGTCGGCGAGGAAATGAAGGAGGTTGAGATGGAACTGGAAGAGAAGGAACAGCAACAGATGCGCATGAACCGTCGTCGCTCTTCCGTGACTCCTCACGCCTTGGAGGCCGGTCGCGTGGGCCGGCGCAAGTCCCGTTCATCTGGCAACCGCCTTCCTTCGCCTCCTGAGAGTGTCTCATCTTCTTCCTCTCGTGGATCCTCACCTTCCCCCAATCGCTTGAGCGATGTTCTCAATGGCATGAACAACCTCTTCTCGCTTCTTCTTAGCCCCGCTTGGGTGCAAACCTTTGTGATGACCTTTTTGGGTGAATGGGGCGATCGTAGCCAGATCGCCACAATCGCCATGGCTGCGGGTCAGGACTACTGGTGGGTCACTGTCGGCGCTATCACCGGCCATGGAATCTGCACTGCTGCAGCAGTGATTGGAGGCAGTGCCATTGCTGGCAAGGTCAGCATGCGTGTTGGTAAGTTTTTTTGTCTCTTTTGTTCTGTCGGTTTGGGCAGAATGCTAACGTGTCAACAGTCACCCTGGGCGGTGCTACTGCGTTCTTGGTATTTGGCGTCATCTACCTCATCGAAGCGCTCTACTAAGATCTTCCCTCTTCCTTTCTTCTCTTTGAGCCTTGCTGCTTATGGCATGCTGGGTCCCTTGATACGCATATACTTGATAATGCATGCATGTATTCTCTTAGCCTGTCTGGCATGTTTTAATAAAAGATGATGTCTGTCGAAATCCATCTTAAGGTGGATGGCATCTACGGCGTTGATTTATGAGAGCTGGTATTGGCTGGATTTACCTGGATTTAGAATGAGTTGCATTTCAATCTCATCTTGCTCTACCAGCAATTCCCTCTTTGTCTGTTGGCCGGCTGGCCACAACTTGGTTGTCTTATCTGAGTTCAGTGGCTAACGATTCGATGTCCTTCAGTTCGTCCCGTCGTCGTACGGCTTTTGTATTAGACTTTGTGGCAGTTCCTCCTTTGCTACACAACTCAGCTGAATAATTCTGCCTCGAGTACTGCGTAGTCTGTTCCAGAACAGTTCACTTCATAACTTCTCACCTGATCTCCTTCAGTAGTTTCTCTACATCATTCTGAATTTAGCCTTCGTAATGATACGGTCTCATCGGCATCGTGTGAGGGTTGTTGGAAACATAATTAGAAATTTGGGGACATGCGGCGGGAATCAATTTCATACTTGAGCGGAATTGACAAGTATTCGAAAAGACACAATTTCTCAAGAACTAACGAAAGGATTTTTGTAGCTTTTGGTAAATTAGTACTGTAGGCTCTAATGTATACCTCAGCACCCTCCGTATGTTCAGGAAATCTTGTGGGTTGAAGTTATTTGAGATTGAGTCGTCTATAATATTGGTTGTAGCGCGGGCAGACGCGGCTAAAACAAAACTTATAGTCTCTATTCACGGCGCAATTGCTCAAAAATTAGAAACAGGATTGCTTTGATTCTTGGTATACTGGTACTGTAGATACTAATACATGCTCCAAGACTCTTCGTTAGTCTGGGAAAACTCATAGAGTAAAGTTATACAAGGCTGAGTCTCTTGAAGAGCTGGCTATTGCACGGATGAACACGCCCCCAACTCCTGCTGTTGCTGTGCTATGTCTTCTGTTGTGCAGAATCTATCAACAGGAATTTCTTTAAGTTCCAGGCAGGAGCACTAGAGAGGTCGGGCTATGCTATGGACCTCTTTTACAACTCCAAGAATCCCCGGGGCTGAGTGAATACAGGATGAAGTGTGCTTGAGCCTTGGTTTCATTGCCCCTGATTCAGAACCAGGGCTGCCGACGTTGCTTCTCTCAGTGGTCTGGCTTTCAGAGCAAGCTAAGACTTTAGATTATCATACAGCCTATATAGAGAGACGCACTCCACTTCATGCGGTAGCTTATCATCACTTCCACTGGCAGGTGACACTGTCTTCCCAAAGGGGAATAAATGTCCAAAGGGTCCTGAGATCTAACATTAGGGTTTACATTAGGGTTTCAATCACCGCCCATATTCTGCCGCTGATGTAAGCCAATTACATAAGCTCATACCCTACTTAGTGCAACCGCTTACCCCAAGTCGTCCCATAAGCGTTTGGCGCAATCCAGTTCTTTCCATTTCTCCGCTCCGGGCCTCCCTCCTCTCCCAGCCATCGACCACCTCTCTTCATCACAACAACCATCGGTGCTGGTGGGAAACACTCTTTGTTGCATCTCAGTTTTCTACTTCCTTTCGCTGCAAGGGGGATTTAGTCACTTACATCTTCCCGTCCCGCCCTGACCGCCTTCCTGTTTACACAGAGCGGGCTCTCTCTCTCTCTCTCTGTTATTTGCGTGTGTTGTGGCCCATTGTTTTGGGTTCGATATCTATGGCGCGGTCGCGGTCGCGCCAGGTGGAAGGACCACCTTCCACCCCATCGTATTCTTCATCCCTGCCGCTGATGAAGGAAGGGTTGAATGGACATGGCTTGAGTTCCGGTGCTTTTGGTCAAGTCCTCAGGAAAACAACAAGTCCCGTGACCCGGCGTGTGACCAGGAGTCAAAGTCGGGAGCTGGGGCATCGTCGTCGACCGCTGGTTGATGATGAGGACGACGCTGATCATCATCTGGATAATGATGATGATGATTATGATGCGGCTACCTCAGGCAAGAAGGGGCATGCAACCGGTGAGTGAATGGCTTTAAATTCAATGCTCTCCACCTTATTCTGTATATCAATGTGGAGGTTGTGTGGTTGTGGTTGTTGTTGTTGTTGTTGTTGTTTTTTGTGTGGGATGGACGGTTGTCTTCGTTTGTCATATTCATGCCGGTTCTCCTTTGTTCTGCCTTGGGCCTGTCCCAACCCTCCTGTGTGACCTTTAGACTCACTGTCTTTTCGCTTTGTCAGCCCTTGATGTTGTCGTCGAGGAATCCCCCCAGAAATCGTCGCCTCTGAAGCCAATGGCTTTGCGACCTGAAAATCAGGATCAGGCCATCCCTGAAACACCAGATGATGAGATCAATATCTCCGGGACCACTATCTTACCCTCGGAGCCGGACTTGGACCTTGACCCGGGAAAGATGATTGAAGCTTTCCCCAAATTATGGGATGCGGCCGAGGATATGCTGGAGTTCTCGGTGCCCAGCCCTTTCGAATTGCTCGAGTTTACCAAGTTGCTTCAGAAGCTGAATGATCCCCAAAGTTTGGAAAGCTGGCGGCTGGCTCGACAAACTTCCAACCTCAGAGAGGAAGTTAAGTACTTCGGAAGTCAGCCGTACATTGACGTCGAGCTGGTTGATGACATTTTCAAATCATCGGCAACAGTGGCTGAGAAGCTACATGAGATTGAGGGCCAGTGGGACCCAGCCCCAGCCTTGCAAAAAGCTAATTGTGCGCGGTTTGTGCTCGAGGTTCTCTTGTGCGAACCCGAATCAACTTCATCTCTAAAGCAGGCGATCCGGATTCTTGACAGCATATTTCCTTTGCCTTTCACAACCAGGCTCGTATCAGCGGGCCAGAGAAGATCTGCGGGTGATAGTCTGTTGGAAAAGGAGACCTTTGATCTCGCTCTAGAGCTACGTACCCAGTACACGATCATGCAGCTGGAGGAGAAGTATCAGCACGATCCGGATTTTGAGCCTTCCAGAGTGCTGGAAGAGGGCTTCTGCATTGAGCTGGCGAATGAAGAGGGAGTAGTTCTCCGAGGCTTCGAAACTGAGGCGCTGAGGGGTCCTAACGGAGAAATCCCACCAGGGCTTGCAGCTGAGGTGGCGTATCGCTATCAGGAAATGGAGGCTCTTTGCATGGTGGAAGACACCATCGACATTGAGGGGCTCAAGAAAAACTACGGATGGCGGAAGTTCGTCCTACGCGCTGCCCAATGGGTCTGTAAACGGACCGACGAGATCAATGCCGATATGCGACGACCATTACAATCTTATAAGGATGTCAAAAAGGCGTTCTTTGCCAGACCTAAGACGCGCTATAGTCTGGGCAGCACGTTTTCTTCGACCCCTAGGACGCGAAACTCAGTAACGCCGTCAATTGCCCGGCATCCGACGCAGTCTATTCCAGAGACTGCCACGACATCGCGATATGCTGTCGTTACGCCCTCGCTGGCTCGAAATGGCCCGCAAAATATCCCTGGCAGTGTGGTCTCGGCACGAAGTACGCGGTATAGTGCCACTCCTTCCAGTTTTCGGAATGAGTACCATACTGTACCCGAAACTCAACCGGTGGGAAGAAATCCTCATTGGGAGTCGGGGGAGTCTGCAAGTCCCGAGGCGCGCAGATCAATGCAGTTAGAAACTCCTGTTAGACCTTCTGCAAGATCCCTGCAGAGGACTACTAGATCTCCTGGCGAGCACGATCTTAGTCGGACTCTCGTGAGCCCAGAGGTTCAGGGACAATTGCAGCCGGAGCTGCCTACACCACTGTCTGGAAGTATGCAGCAGGCTGAAGATGCGAATGGCTCTGCTGCGCCGAGCGTTGAACAGCAAGCCAGAGGGCCGGAAAGAGCTATCCAAAAACCTGCTGAACCTGCTAGGTCTTTGACACGCGCAAAGCCCGTGCCTGTCACTACTAGACCGGGGAAAAGTGCCAGTAATACTGTCGAAACAACCCGGGCTAGCAACAACATTCCGTCAAACTCATTCAAGAAGCCTCCGCCGGTAGATGGAGAACGGAGGAAGCCCCTCAAACCCAAGCCGTGAGTCTTCCTTCTGCTGTTTGGGTTGTCCTTGTTCTAACGTCCAGAAGAGTGTTCTTGAATCCAACAGCCATGGATCGATTGCGGCAACGACAACAGCAGCTCAGCGCTGATACCGCAAGTCCCGGAATCTCCCAGAAGACGGAGCCTCTTCAACCAACAAACCGTTCCGAGAGGCAGCAGTTCACCTCAGAAAAGAGTTCTGAAAATCGCCAGGTAGAGCGCCCGAGGGCAAACACACGGGAACCGGCCCCCGAGGAACCGTCCGAAATCCCAGCATCGCCCGATATGACGTCTACATTTGTTCAAGACGAGGTCGAAATCGAGGTGACCGATGGCCAACTAGAAATTGGGGATCCTGGTGAGTCTCAGTTGGAGAGATCTCATAGTCCCTCGTTTGTTCGCAACTCCCGTCCATCGTCCCTTCGAGAGGAGGCATTGCAGCAATCCAGGCATGGCCAAGTAAAAGACACGAACGACGATGTCAGTCAGGTATCAAACGTGTCCCACGAAGAAACCCCACGGTCTACGGCTGCGCCTCGCGACTCACGTCCCCTGTTTATTGACCGGCAGACTAATGCCGCACGCGTGTCCCCCATAAGTCAGGGACTGGATCCCCGAAGCGTCGAGCGCCGGCGCAACGAGACATCCCGCAAGCGTGGGCGAGAACCCGATGAGATTCCTGAAAGCGATGCTGAGTTCGAACACGACGACCGCGAGGTATCCGTAGAGCGCCAACGAGCCAGAAAGCCGATCCAGCCACGCAGCAAACGTGCCCGTCGAGAAAATCAAACAGAAAATGCGACGGAGCGCTCGAGCAATCGTGCTCAAGAGATACACGCTAGTCCACTTCGAAGGTCGGCTCGATCCGCTCAATCGGTCTCACCAAATTCACCATCCGCCTCGGCCCCTTCCACGCAGAAAAACAAACCCGGTCGGCGGCCTACGGAACGCTGGGAGCCTGGGCAAACAAAGCGACTAAAGAGGCTCATTGATCAGCATGGACACGACTGTCTAAGGGGCACCATGTTCAACTGGAAAAAAATCAAAGAACAGGACACGATCGAGCCTCTGCAGCCAGGTGAGAAGAGGTTTACTAACAAAGATGAGGGGCAGGTCAAAGACAGGGCACGGAATATCAAGAATTACCACATAAAGTACGCGAAGCCACTCAGTCGCTTGTTGATGTTAATGGGCTAATGGCACACAGGAATGACATACCACTTTCCCCTGCCTGGGACGGCGTCACCGCCAGTGCATCAGTCTATGATCGAAGAAAGCAGCGGTAGGACTTTGGCTTGAATCACATTGAGCCGTTGAGATGTCGCGGCCATTGGAGTGGCTTGGGCAGTCATCTGGCAGTGTGGATTATGATTTATGATGAATTCCTGATACCCTTTCAGTGTCTCTATTCTTCTCGGGTCTTGTTACTGTGGTGCGCGATTCAGCAGGGTTGGTCAAGGTTGGAATGCGACTAACTAGCCTCTCGGGTAATGGAGATTATGTCTTTCTAATCTTCTACCGGGTCTACCGGGCCCGGTATGGTAGCGCGCATACCAATATGTCTTCTAATCTATGACTAGTAGTTTTCACACAGCAGGGAGCATATTTTGAGGACAATACTAATGAACAAACGCAACACGTCAGTCAGAAACTCAACCTGCAGCGTTGGTGGCATTCAATCTCGCTGCTGAGGCTGTGGTTGTAGGTCGATGAAGTAGTCCTCTGAGATAGTGCCCTCCAACGAGATGGTCACTCCGGTGGCTCTGCCTTCAGGCGACTACTGGTATCCTTCTGCCCCCGATTTAAAGGCCTTCCTTGTCTGAGTAGATCACATCCCGTGCTGTAGGCTCGACAGTCTGCCGTAAGTGTACAGGTTCGTATGCCGGGAGGGGTGGTGTGGGGGGGGGGGGGGGGTGAAAATGGGGTTTTTTTTTGGGGGGGGGGTTTTTTTG
>WOUI01000453.1:0-25855 GCA_012184565.1 Aspergillus floridensis | reverse complement strand
GGGGCGGGGGGGGGTCGGGGCGAGGGGCGGGTCTGGGGGGAGGGGGGGGGCTTTTGTTCTAGGCCCGGCTGGGCCCCCCCCCCCCCCCCCCCCTCCCTGGTGTTGATCTTTCTTTCTTTCATCCTTTCCACCACCTCAAACCCCTGACCACGACCAGTGGGGTTTCTGCACCTGGACTACTTGAGGTCTGCTTGTCCTAGCTCCACAATTGCTCAGTCCGAATCTGGTACCTGAAGATCATTACATCACGGCACTGATTCAGAGAAGATCTAAGATCAAAACAATCCGTGTAGGACAGACTCGCAATTCGTCTGCTCAGTTCGAAGTGCCGGTACTTCCCTCAGCCGGTTTTTCCTCCTGCTCCAATGCCTCTATGACGACGGTTCCACAAGAAGAGCCGTCACGGTTGCTCACAATGCAAGAGGAATCGGACAAAAGTGTGCTCGGTTCCTTGCAGCTAGTCCGGATGCTTATCACTCCAGTGCGATGAGAAGAGGCCGGCCTGCGGACGTTGCAAGAGAATGGGGTCCGCTTTTTTAATAACGAGTCAATCCCCTGCTCTCACGTTCATCCCATTTCAGCAGCCGACGGGCAGTCGAATTGATAATGAAGCTGTGGTGGGGGGGCCTAGCTTGGCCTCGTCCAGTAGACCCGCTGTGCCGAGCAACACTTCCTCCGCCACCTTGGATCCAGACCGCAAGCTTCCCGCCGAGATCGAGGCTGCGCGCGACGCCATCCAGCGACGTCTTTCGGCAGCGGGTCTCCCGACGACCCACGCGACGATGTATACCTCGGCCCTTCAAGCCCTAAGAAAAGCCCTTCCCATCGCGATCGAGTATCATAACACGCATATGACGTATGGATACTTCCCAAAGTGTGTGACCTCGAAGTTCTGGACCGAGGTCCATGTAGGCGCGCCGGTGGCGCTCTGCGTCCTCGCGAATTATATGGTCATCTTGCATTGGCGGAGCACCTGTGTCTGGCGTGGCACTCTTCCCAGAGATGTCGTCCATGCTACTCGTCAGATTCTTCCAGCGGAGTGGCATCCATGCCTCGCCTGGGCTATCTCGGAGATAGAGCGTGTGGGCGGCAACGAGGGACCGGCTGGTCTATTATCAGCATAATGTGGCGTCGAGACTGGGCTTGTGAGGAGCAGGAGGCTTGCTAGAGACAGATGTTGGACTGTACTGCACTGTATTGTGTAGACTTCCCAGCATTGTAACACAAGGGCAAACCAAATCCCCTCAAGTAGACAATCCGAGGAGGGAGTTTCGAATCAGCCCGGCTCAATCCTTCTCCGTACTATGCATCTCTGGCCCTACCTTCTCAGCATGATCCCAGATGCGTCAGCTACGTGCTACATTTTAGCTTCCAAGCAAACCCTTGCCTCAGAGCATACCGATATCATCATTCGACAAGGGCACTCTATATTCACTCCCGCGCCACATGTCCGAGTACCCGAACCGTCCAAAGTCCAATTCCAGCTACCGCATAAACCCAAACCGTGGGTCCCTCGTCCATCGCAGAGGCGGTTCATAAAACTCCATGCACAATCTGCACATCCTGTTTCAATCCTAGCCTCAACTCTTGCGAGCCAGAGCAATAAATCAGTAGATTGTAGCTTTCTCACAGTCTTCCCAGTCAGCCGCAAATCCAGGATGGCTTTATTTCTTAATCGACCACCATCTCAATCCTCTCGCTCCATTACCGTCACCGGCAACCACTTTCTCTACATCGAGCCAAGCATGCCCCTGCCTGGCATTTAATACCCCTTCTTATGCAACCTAGTAGTACGGAAGTACGAACGGGGTATTCTCGTTGCGATGCCGTGCTGAACGAGACTCTCAACGGAACGCATCACGGCATTATCGATGAAAAACTTCGGGTTCTTGCAGTCTATACACTAGAATAGGCTTGAATGGTCCTGATACCTGGATAGACGGCCGAAGGAAAATGACATGTAGTTTGTCGTTGTCGAGACTGCACAGGTACGGTCAGTGGCAGGGACGCCTGATCAGATAGCGTGCGTGGTTTCCGGGACTATGTGCTCAGGTACCTCCGGTTCTCTTCGCCTTGGCTGTGATACTAATGAGCTTTACTTAGTCACGGTACTTATGTCTAGGGCTGAACATAAATAACTAGAGGTACTGTGATCGGGGACTACTCATGCTTACATATAGAAATCGGAATTACAAAGATGTAATTGTAATATCCTCGTAGCCGGTGTTCATAACTGTATTAGTCCGCTTGCCAACTTGATCTTCATTATCTTACTTCTTGATCGGGTCAGAGAATGGAAAGCCTATGCGCTTCGACACGGTCACCATTGGGATAGGGAGGCAAGGCATCGGTATGGTGCGGGGAAATCCACGTTGAGGTTAGAGATATCAGGCTGGGAAGGGGGTTGATCAAGGGAGTGAGGTACATCAATAGGTGTCTCTATAAGACAATGCAAGGGCCATAATACCAGTACGGAGACAGGCTGTCGGAAGGTAATTGATCCTTCGGGATTCTTGAATTGAAAGTTCAGGAAATATGAACGCTTATGTCATTCAACCAATTTGTCATTCCCACGTAGATCGTATACGTACAGTGTCAATTGTCATGATCATAACGTGCTAATCACTAGACTTGTTGGATTGAGTCAAAATTCTAGATCATCCCATAGTCCACAACGCACCGAACGCCTTGGAAGCTCCTGCCCAGACCCATGAGAACCGCACCAGACACCAACACCAGTAAACACCTCGAAGACACTACTCCCTCAAGAGGAGTAGACAATGCAGATATGCAAGCCGATAATAGAACAAAAAACTTTGGAGCTATGCACAAACTATGCCCCGCAGAGAAGAAGAGAATAAACAATACGAAGTGGATATCTGAAAGCAGAGGAAGGAAAGCAAAGATGATGAAAGGGGCAGCGATCAATCGCGCTCTCACTTCACTCGAGTAGGACTTCCAGCGCTGCCAACACGTCCACTAGCCTTGCGAACACCCTTTTCTGCGCGGCTATCCGTCACACGTCTTGGGCTCGTGCGAACCTTGGTGACAGAGATCGTCCCGCTGCCGCTCTTGCTGCTTACTGGCGTCTTGGGTGCATATGTAGCTGCATCACCCCAGTTCTCTCGATCATCATCGTTGAGGGTATAACTGGCGGTCACAGTAGCTGAGTAGCTGACAGACCGCTGGTTGGGAGACGCCACGGGGGATCTTGAGGAACGCTTGGCTAGCATACGCAACTGAATTTCTTCTTCACTCTCGCTGCTGTCAGTACTGAGGCGATTGGATGTCTTGTTCGTCTCCTTTTCGAGGATCAGACTACCAGATGTGGTGCGAGAGTAGGGGTGGTGACGAGAGTCTTTGCGGTGGGACTTGCGAGGCTGGCCGGGTGTGGGTGCTGGTAGGTTCTCTTCGGCTTGAGTGCCAGCCCCCTCATTGTGGTCAATCTCCCCGAGAGCGGCACGCTTAGAATGGCCATTGTTAGGTGGAGTCGCGACAGGCCCGTTAGCCCGCTGACGGGTAGTCGGCCGGCCAGGCGTGATAGGCGCCGTCTGCAGTTGAGCGAGCTTCTCCTTCATGCTGTCCTCGAACCACCACTCGCGGAACGAGCCTTGGTTGAGGTGCAGCCAGTGTTGCTGGGGTCCAACAACCATCCCAGGGCGCATGAATCTCATGAAAGCAATAATCTCATTGGCAGTAAAGCCATATCTGTAGATGAGGTAGGCCCCAATGAGACATCCAGTGCGGCCAAGGCCTGCCTTGCAGTGGACCGCAATGCCCTTCTTCTTCTGCGTGATCATTTCATGTGCCATCTTGATGAATCGGCGTACCAAGGGCAAAGGCGGGCAAGTACCGTCCTCAAAGATCATGTCGACATGATTGATTCCCAATGCCGTGAAGTATGATGGCGAGTACAACTCGGAATTAAGTCGCACAACAAGGCCCACGCTACGGGAGGAGAAGTGGGTCAAAACATTCTTAAAGGGCGTGGGGAGTTTCGAGGCCTGGACTTCCGCAATGGTAGAAGGCAGCGCAGCATACTCAGGAGTGTCACGAGGAATGACATCAATGGGTTGGTGTTGCGGGGAAGCGAAGGCCAGGAACTGTGGAGTGATCCAGTTGAAGTCTCCCATGTCAACACGCTCGTACTTCTCATACCTATGTAGTCACCTAGTCAGCGTTTGAACCAAAAATATTCGCAAGGCTGCTCTTACTCTTCTAGGCTGAAATCTCTCAAGCCACAGAGCGACTGCTCCTTGGCCTTCCAGACTCCGTATACAACGTCCTGGATGTTGAGGATGTAATCCGCCTGACTGTATCCAGCGTCGCGGAATGGCATGTATGGCGGATCTGCCTGTGCAATGGGAGCCAGGGCCAAGTGTGGAGGCCAAGATTGGATGAGGACCATATAGCAAGCGACTAGGCAGGCTGCATTGGCGCGGCTGCGCGAGTCCGTCTTGGAGTAAAAAACCACGGCGCGATCAGTGTTGGCGGGATCTCCCAGAATCTCGTGAAAGTGTACTGCGAAGCGATACAGATGTCCGATATGCAGAGGACCGAAGTCGGCGTGGAAGGAGTTGTATAGGAGAACGTCGTCGACAGTAAAGTATACGGGGCTGCGTTTCTTGCTGCTGGGAGTAGTGGGCTGAGCTCTGGCAGATCGCTTGCTGGGAGACTTGGGTTGTTCAGGGTAGGGAAAAGGCGTTCTCGCATCGGGGGGATAATCATAAGAGGCCAGGTAGAGACGGTCTAGAGCGAAGATTCTTAGTACGCTGCAAACGCAAGCCATCGGATAACAAGCGAAGACCTTCACACCTCCCGCCAATGCTTCACCAAGATGATGTTGGATAACGAACCTTGAATATACTCAATCACCTGCCCATAATCGCCGCTGCGTGTAGACATCTTGACTGTATTGACGCGGCTACCAAAACAATAGGCGCCGACAATGGAATTGGATAATAAACAATCGCAAGACCTCTTCGAAAGAAGGATTTATAGGATGTGTCGGTTGAAATAGATAAGATGCCGCTATGGATGGTCAGGACCTCTGCTGGTGAAGAACAGAGATGGGATGCAAGCAAGATGTCGGAGCTAGATAGTCATGGTCTGGTCTGATTGACACTCCCAAGCACAAGATGAAGCTATAAAGACGCGGGGGAGGTTGGCGTGTAGGGTAAGGATAGAGGCAGCAAGGCCGAGTAGGGGAGGATATACAGATGATCCGCGGGGGTGGGCGAAGTTCGAGTTTATAACAACCAGAGAGGACGAAGGGAGGAAGAGAGGAAGGTGAGGAAAAAGTTGGCTTGCACGAGAAGAGGATAGGCTCGAGGCCGATGGGAGACTCGTTTGGGGCAACTGCGATGCACGCTAAGTGGCTGCTGTTATGTTGTGGTGAACCCATTCAGGTCTAGTGCGGGCGGTTGACAGGGAAACGTAGAATGCCTCAGGCTCTGCAGAGCTTATTAGATAAGCTGACAGGGGGGGAGTTAGTTACGGAGTAACTGCTAAGCTAACTTCCCGTTACCCAGTAAATTGTAAGTTTACTAGTACGTAGTAGTAACTATCCGTATCCCCTAACAAACAAACACCCCGTCCCGTAAACACAACAACTGTCGGTTCCAGCCTCCCTCCCCCTCCCCAAAACAAAACAACATTGAGCGGCCCGGCCACGTGAGCGCCGCCTTGCCGGTGTTTTTGTTATGGCCCTACTCTGCCACTGTTATGACCTTCCGTTGTCAGTCCAACTTAATCTCTCGCCGTCCGAATTCAATAGTTTATGTTGACTCCGCTATCTGCAGCTGCCTTGGTGCAGTTGCAAAAGCCCAATACTCTGAGGTCATTGCCCCTCACTTGACTCGTCCAGCCACCTATTGAGGAGATTGAGGTCATTGTTTCCGGAGGGATCACGATTTCATCATCAATATATATCCCGTCAGGTACATGAACATACACTACCGTAAACGGCCAAGGCATCGCCCTGCCCCCTGCCCCTCTCAACGTATCCACGGAGCTTGGAGGATAGTCTCCACGGAAAGTCGGCCCAACAATTTCAGCACCATCTTCCAGTACCGCTACTACTCAAAAGGAAATGTTACTGTGTAAACAGCTCGCGATTCCGAAGAGGCCGCATGTAATGGGTTATTGTTCAAACAAGTCCTTTTCTCCAACAATGCAACAGATCTGTTGATCTCATCTCAATCCCGGCGGGCAAGACGGGGAAAACCCGGGGCATGGTATGACCACAACTAACAGGGATTCTCCCCCACCGGTGCCCTGGACGTCCAATGTCAATCGCCTTGGTAGCCAACGTAAACGGTCGACTTGCATCTCTCGGATGGAGCCCAGGCAGACGGTGATGAGAGCGTTAAGCTTGCTGCCCAATTACACAGATACAAGTTGTAGAAGCAAAAATGATTATGATTATGCTGCTGGGTAAATCAAGTATCCTTATTTTGCCCCAGGAAAAGAGCCAATGCTCAAGTTTGGAGACGTCACAACATTGACCGAAGCGAGTAATGTTAAGTTATGGGCACCAAGATCGAGAATATTAGCCTTAGGCACTGAAGCTGACTCATCTCTTATCGAATATCCCACTTCTCCCCGCCCAGGCTTCAGCGGGCTGGCTCGATTCTGATCCCCCGTCCGACCAGAAACACGCTCCATAACCATCGCCAGCTACCAAGCTTGCCCTCCTACCCCGACCACGTTCACACGTCCCGCAAATCAAGATGAGTGTTTCCGTGTCAGCCACCGAATTTCCCTACAACTTGTGAGTAGCTCCCTTCCAGCTCTCAACCTCTCGAGGCACGCCCCCGCAGTTAACAAAATTCTGACAACCGCCGCAACAGGACCATCTCCCTTCCTCTCCCAACCAACCGCCTCGCCTCGTCAGCCCTCCGTACACTCGAAGTCGATGCCGAGCTCTCCCCCTTCGTCAAGCGCACCCTAACCCTGACCAGCCCGGACAGAGATCAAGCCGCCGACGAGGCGGCGAAGACCGTCCTGGAGACGACGTACTATGCGACCACGAACCGGATGCTCCGCGTCGCAGTCAACGGATTCATGGAGAGTCTAGGAGTTGTGCTTGGGGTCATGGAGGAGCTGGATGTGGATGTGCTGGAAATGGGGGATGCGAAATGAGTTTGGGCTGGATCAGAAAAAAAAGATACGAGGGGGTTTACCTCAATATCGACATTGGGTGGGAGAGAGCAAAGAGTGAAAGAGACGAAGAACTTCCTTGGCCGGCCAATTCTATTCGCAATAGATGGTCCAACTGCATCACGCAAAAAGGCAGGAAGGAATCATTCAATCCCAGTGTGATCCAATCCGGTGATCGGGCCTTGTTAGGGAATTTGCGGCAGGGGCTTGCAGGAAGCCCCGGAAACTGTCATGCAGGGTCATCAGAGGATTCTTCTAAAGCCCAAAGCGCACGCCCGGGGGCTGTACAGTAAGATATGTGCGGTTAGTGCGCAAGGATCCAGTCGTCCTAGCGGTGGCTGACACGAGATTCTTCGTTTCTCGCCTCTCGGAGACATACGTCTGACCGGCTGGTTCGGTTCGGGTTGATTTGTCTGAGGACGTTTATGCAATATATGCTGGCTTCATGTACATCTATACCTTTCATAAGACTCAAACACAGCCTCAAACAGTACATTTCAAATCGAATGTCAAGGCATCGAACCACGAAAACGCTGACAATAAGCGGAGCCCGAGACCCGGCGGAATAATTGGTTCAGAGGCTTAAAGTAGGACGGGCTTCGGAAAATGGTCGACGCTCGTCAGCCTAGGTAGAGACTCCACTTTCCCCAAAATCCTATCGGGCCATTTCCAGTCCAGTTCATTCAGATTGAGTAGTACGGTAGCTTAATGGAGAGAAAGTATTTGGAATTCTGCGACCGCCATTATTTACTTCCAAATTAGTACCAGATACTGCGGATGTTCGCCCCGCGCAGGGGGGGAGGGGGGGGGAACAGGGCAGCAAGTGGTCATATGTCAGTCAGTTCATGTTCATAAAAAGAAAGGAAATCTGGCTCCCAAAGCAGCAATAGGACCGGGACCGGGGGATGTTCTGGACAGCCAAAGATGACAAACCCAATTCCGATCGATCGACCCGCCGTTCTGAAGGATGATGACATCGTCCTACTCTCTTTTTTTCTTCTTTTGCTTCTGATCACTGAAGTAAGTTAGTCAGTCAGTTTTACTCGGAGTAGTCTCTTTCCACTAAGGTAATCTCCATTCGGATTTCGGAAACGTCGACCCCCGATAGAGACGTGTGGTCCAGACAAATTAATTGAACATCCGAGAGGTAATTATTATCTGGATTGTTGGTACAGAAACAACCCGACGGTTTGAAAAAAGGTGTTTTCCCCCCCATGCGCCGGCCATTGCTTGTGTCCATCGCATATAAACCATCGGTCACACCACGGTTAATCCTTCCTTCGTTCCCTGCGCAATCCTGCATTTCACTTCCTTCCCCGCCCCGCAACAGCAACTCCTACTTCTTTGCGACTCCTCCTCGTCCTCGTCCTTCGCGACAACAACAACAACCACAACTATACTTCACCCTCTCATCAACCCACCACCATCTGCGACTCAGTTCATCCTTCGCAAACATGTCTTCCGCTACCACTTTCTACGACTTTGAGCCCGTCGATAGTACGTCCTGCGCTTTTCCCTTTTCCCCGCTCATCTACCCCTCCACATACCATGAAAAAAAAAAAAAAAAAAAAGCAAAAGCTTCCCCAAATTTCCTCTTTGCTTCAACTAATTCGTTCTTCTGATTCAAACAGAGAAGGGCAACCCCTTCCCCCTCACCGACGTGAAGGGCAAAGTCGTCCTCGTCGTCAACACCGCCTCGAAATGCGGTTTCACCCCGCAGTTCAAGGGGCTCGAGACCCTCTACCAGGAGCTCAAGGCCCAGTACCCGGAGGACTTCACCATCCTGGGCTTCCCCTGCAACCAGTTCGGCAGCCAGGACCCCGGGTCCAACGATGAGATCCAGTCCTTCTGCCAGCTCAACTACGGCGTCACCTTCCCCGTGCTGGGCAAGCTCGACGTCAACGGCGACAAGGCCCACCCCGTGTGGACCTGGATGAAGCAGGAGCAGCCGGGCCTACTGGGCATGAAGCGCATCAAGTGGAACTTCGAGAAGTTCCTGATCTCCGCCGACGGCAAGGTGGTCGGCCGCTGGGCCAGTCTGACCAAGCCCGAGTCGCTCAAGGACACCATCGTCCAGGAGATCGAGAAGGCGCGGAAGGAGGGCAAGCTGGCCTCCCAGACCAAGGGTGCTGCTGCTCCTGCTGCTGAGGAAGCTCCTACTGCGACGGCGGCGGCTGCCGCGCCTACTCCTGCTGAGGGTGCTGAGGCCAACCTCTAAAGGACATAATGGTCGGATTACGTTGGGAGAGTCTAATTCGGTTTCGTGGGAAGTTGCGTGGGTTGTTTCAAGTGTGATACCATTTCCTTGTTTGTTGTTCTGTGTCTTTTAGGTGGTGGTTTTCATGAATACAATGCTCGTTTTGATTCTGACGAGCAATCTCGTTCCGTGTATTGATTAATATGAACCAGACTGGAATGAGCTCTGCGAATGCCCATCAAAGTCATTGAGATCCGTCCAACGCAGTTGTAAACTAATCTTCTCAAGCAGTAGCACCATCCTTGGGAATCAAGTTGCGCAGCGACAAATCGTAGACAACGTCTTCCACCTTTTTGACCTATGTCACGAGCCAATTAGCATGCCATCCAACAGCAGCAGTCGGGAAATACTTACACTGTACTTGATCCCATCACTTTTCTTGCGCAAGATATCGTTCTTCAGGTTCAGCAACTGGAAGCCAGCGAACAACTCCTTGATGAAGTTGCTGATCTGCATGGGGCGAGTGTAGTCACCCAGTGTGACCGAGTTGACCGCAAGACGAGACTGTACCAGATTCTTAGAGACATCTTTGAGAGGGATGGGGCCACTGACCAGTTCTTCCACCATAGCGATCAACGCGAGGAGATATTCCTCAATGGTCAGATGGAAAGCATCCTCTTCCTTAAGGTTGACAGGCACTGTGGGGTGGGCAATAGTCAGTTCCATAAAAACACCTTCTTACCCAGACATAAAGCCATCAGAAACTCACCACCCAGAAACTTTCCCACCTCTTCGATCGTCAAGAATGAAGCCGAGGGGCTCGACTTGTACTCTCCCAGACCGCCTAGCCAGGCGCAGAGCTCAATCGACGAGACCTAGTCAGGCGGTTAGCCTTCGTATCCTCACCGAGGCTCTCTTCATGACACCCCTCCAGCAGCAGCGACAAAACGAGAGCAGCAGAGAGGAATATGCAGAGGAAACGCACGCACCAGATTCTGGAGCTCCCGCGTCCACACCCCATTGTACTTGTAGAAAGGGTGCTTATCCGCTACATCCCTCAGCCGAGAGACCTCATCTCTCTGAGCGAAGATCGCCTTGGTCACATCGCCGAGAACGGGGTTCACTGTCTCCCTATCAGCTACCTTCCCAACTTTCAAGCCCCAAGGACCCGAATCCAAGATTGAAGATACATACATTGACCAGCAGGCGTCGAGTGGGCACGCGAAAGAATAGCTTGCGTGGATCGTCCTGTAACCAGTCATCAGAGGACGTGTTCCTTTCGCGCCATATAGCCCCATAGGAGCTTTTCTATTGGGAAGGAATAGGTACCCTTTCGTGCCAGCGTCTGCACGATATCATGAAGTTCCTGTTTTGAAGCTATTCAGTCGCCGTTGCTTTTTCGCCGAGAGGAGGTGGGCTTGGCGCGGAGCTTGCGCTTTCTTACATCGCGGACGGCGGTCTCTTCGTCGATCTTCGACTGGAGATCCTCGAAGATTTGGTGGTCGATCATTTTGAATTAAATTTTTTCTGAATCCCTAGAATTATTGGTGGGGTTTGATTTCTCTCCGATCGTCTCAGCTCAGATGTGGTAGAAGGGGGTTTGATTGTTACGTCAGGTAACGCCGTGAGAAAGAAATTGTGGGGCGAGAGGTGGAAGGGAGGAAGGGAGGAAGGAGATTCTCCCGCTCGCTCGATTTGGTTCAATTGTGACGATTTTTGGAAACCAATTTCAGCAGATGGGCTAATTTTCTGACTTGTTTGATGTGAAAGTATTAGGTTGTTGCAGTCTAATCATTCGAGTGTTAGTATGTCTATCTTGTAGGACTTCTAGGAGCAAGATATATTGCATCACGGAGAGAGCTCTGACTATCAGATTTATATCTTCAAATCGCGAACGAACACTACAGCAGGCCTTTACAACCAATCTACTATATTCCAACAACCATGTATTATAGAACAGTATTCGCCGGCAACCGCATATCCAGCTTCTCTACCCATTTCATAAACTCATTAAGACTAAGAACGACACAAAATAACCTCCCATTCCTGCCTTCCACGCACCCACACCCAAGACCGCCACCAACGCCACCAACCAACTCAGTAACGATATCTCGTCGAATAATCTACATACCCCGTCAGTCAGCCATCGAGCAAATCCCCCATAGATCACCATCGACCGTAACCCAACCAACCAACCGATAGAAAATAATACATACCCTTAGGACTAACCACCAGACCGCGGCCCTTCTTGGCTCCCTTGTAGATCGTCTCGATGATATCGATCATCTCCTGCTTATCCTCGAGCACCCAGTTCAGCTTGTTGTTGTTACCCGTGCCGAAATCACACATCATGTGCTTGTTCCGGTAGAAGAACATGATGGTCATCGGGTCGAAGAGTTCGTACATCGTGTTGAACTCGGGGACCTCGTCGATGTCGCAGAGGTAGATCACGGCGAAGTCTGTCAATACAGCCCAGGTGTGAGTGATCACTTGCTGCCAAAAGAAGTGCCTGGGGGTTTGGAGTGGGGTGATTCTACGTACTCTTTACCCGCTCGGCGATCTTGAAGAGGACTTCATCTTGACGCATGCCTGGTATGGAGGGTTAGCTGGTGTAGGACGGAGGGTGAGGACGAAGGAGCTTACAGTCGACATCATGGTCGCGACCGAATCGGATGACCTTTTACGAGCATTGGTTTATCAGTTGGGTGTCGTAAGGAGGGAAGTAGTAGATGCGGTACACACCACAAGTCGGTCTTCCTCGGACAGGATGGCTTGGTCGACGTGCCAGGCGGTACGCAGGTGCGGCAACACGACGGAACCCATGATGAACTACGGATGCGGTTCTGGTGATAGTCGTGAGGATTGCGAGGAAGTGTTTGCAGTCACGAACGAGAAATGTAGTTCGGGATCACGTGGAAGACATATGAGGAAGAGCAGTGGGCGGGGGACGATTGGGCAGCGTTTTACTTCTCCGGAGAGGATTCGAGACGTTTCAATTTACATCTATAGCGAGGAAAGAGACTGGAACAGGATCAGGCACTGTGATTTGTAGATTATGGCTCACGCCAAGTGAGGGAGGATATTTCTTCTCCAACCAGTCGGCAAGCCGACAGAATTGATGAAAAAAGGTGGTTCGCGTCGATTGGGGGTAGTGTAAGCCCAATGACACTGTGTGGTCCGACATGCGCAAGCACAGAGGTCAGACCACAGGGTACAAAAATAAGATTAATCAATGTTGTGTTCCTTAGAACACTTTCAGAGATTAAACTGAAAAGAACAGATACTACACTTGATCTAAGCCAAAAGGCAAAGAGAGCTGAAGAAGAAAAGAAGAAAAAGTCTAAAGAGAGGCGGGCTGCGAGAGATATTTATCCTCGAGGCGTGTTGGCCCGTGCGTCGCTAGCCCACTAGCGTCGGCTAACTCGACCAGAAGCGAGGCACCTTCTGCCTCAGGCAGTACAGAATGATTAACGCCTCAATAACCAGGCCACAACTCCTGGAGCCCAGTCAAATGACGAGCGGAAGCCCTAATCCACAGAATCAAGCCCTATCCACATTGCCCGAAGCGGATTAGTGGGGCGCACTCGACCCTCAGCAGCGAGATCTGACCATCCCGTACCCTAGCGGACGTTTTCTTTCCCCCCCCAACTCCCATCAGGCGCAGGATACTCACCTCTTTGCGACCAGCTACTTTTTCTCTCTATCCCCCGAGAAACCCCCCCCCCCCCCCTACAGTCACAATGGCTCCCGTTGCTGTATGTTTCCTTTCCACAAATCGCTTTGCTGTTCCCCCATGAGAGTTCATATATCCATGATTGTCTGGACATGATAGCGCTGGCGCTGGAAAATTCCGGACGGAAAAGAAGATTGAAAAATAATCGCTGGGATCATGGATACATGAACCTCATGGGATTTCGCCATCATGGAGCAGTAGGCTAATGGTTTCCCCCTCCGACAATAGGCTCGTGGTCGCAAGGCCCAGAAGGTCACCCAGAAGGTATGTTTGAACACCCGCGATCGCAAAACCATCGATGTGGAAGGCAAGACGCTAATCTTTACTTTTTGTAGTATGTCATCAACGCTTCCCAGCCCGTGAGCGACAAGATCTTCGACCTCTCTGCTTTTGAGAAGTTCCTCCACGACCGCATCAAGGTCGAGGGCCGTGTCGGCAACCTCGGCGACAAGGTCGTCATCTCCCAGGCTGGTGAGGGCAAGATCGAGGTTGTTGCCCACATCCCCTTCTCTGGCCGCTACCTCAAGTACCTGTAAGTCTACCTTTCCGAAAATCTAGACGAAAGCGAATCGCTGATTCAGTCTTCTTCACCTCTCAACAGCACCAAGAAGTACCTCAAGAAGCAGCAGCTCCGTGACTGGCTCCGCGTCGTCTCCACCTCCAAGGGTGTCTACGAGCTCCGCTTCTACAACGTCGTCAACGACGAGGGTGAGGAGGATGAGGAGTAAATTCTCTCTCCTTCTAGAAGCAGCAAATAGACAACCCAAAATAAAAACGCGGAAAAATTGATCAGACTTGGACACTTCACTCCGGCTATTGGGGGGTCTGCGAAATGTCTATTCCTGCACCGGGATTGGGATGGATGAGTCTGGTCGGAGATTATGGGTGTGCGCATTGGGAGAGATTCCTGCGTGGCTTCTCGCTCAGTTTGGATTCGAGGCAGTGGACGTTCTACACCTGAAAAGGCGACCTCCACACTCATTCGCTGGGTTTGTCGTCGCTCGATCTACTCATGACGTTATGAATGGTAGATATGAATCAATGAAGCAAACCTAGATCTCAACCTCTTTTTACTTGGCACGTAGACGTAGGATGGGTATCACATTGTGTAAGGATAACTGCAGGATAGCGGCTTGTATCAACATTACTTTAAGGGCCTAGACTAGCATTCGTTCTCTTGTGACCGGCACCGGGTCCAAGCCTCCCCGCTGATGGTCCAGTTTCAGTCTTCTCTGTCCCCGGTGGGGACACTAGTTTGTCGCCTTGGATCTGCCAGCCTTTCGACTTCAGGACCTTCCAGGTCTCAACTGCCTTGACTCTGACCAAGTCACCTGTAGCAATTGCATCCTCTTTCGAATCATGACCGAGACTACCGCCTGTTTGTATGTCGCGGTCGAGATGTCTTCGGCATAAGGTCTTCAGGCTCATCCGATTCGGCAATCCGCGCGGATGGGGATATAGCATAACGGTATCGATGATTGTCGGGTGGATTATCCGGCAAGCATTCAAATCGTTGTCGATCGCATGTCCGATCAAAGGCGTATCCGGTTGAAGGTGACTAAATAGCAGAGCGCGGGCTGCAGCCGGCGACTCGACGACCTTCAAGGTTGGCTCCTCTGCCTCGTTATTCTTATGTGGTATCGCTTCCGCCTCCTTCTGGAAACCGTCATAGGGCATAGCCTTGGTGTAGTGTTCAGGAAAGACACCAGAGAACCGCGAGTTCAAGTCCAATACTTCCCCCATCGGCCTGACGAGAACATCCAAAAGTGGCTTGCCCTGAGGCCAGCTGACCGCGGTCAGTCGGATCAATTCCAATCCTAACGTGGTATAGCCCATCTCACAGTCGAAGCAGACCGGTGGAAGTGGCCCCTTGAATGGCTGAGCTGGCGTCTCCGTGAACTGGAGAACAGAAGCAAGTCTTTTGGTTTCTGAAACCTTGTAGACATGAGACTTGCCTCTGGTGCAGCCAGAAGAAGTACCCAACGTTTCATTACAACATGAATAGTAAGCTTCCTTGTGTCCTGTCATATGATCCGTCTGTCTTCTTGGAGGGTAGAACGGCTTCCCAGGGTGATGAACACATTCTCCCCCGGACGTCAAAGAACCATCTTCGCGACGGCCTGGAAAGACCTGGAACCTCCCACCGCACCGATCACACTTCTCCCAGCCCTTCGATTCCGCGACGCCTTTCTTGGCACTCTCGATTTCCGCAGCTGAAGGTGCCTTTGTGACATATCCAAACTGTTCGAGCCCTTCAACTGGAGTAACCAGCTGACTTGCCAGTGCAATCTCCGCTTCTGCGCTCAACCCCGTACTAAAAGCCTGCGGCCTCGACTGCTCCGCGTTGGGGTCGATTTTGTAGTACCGCTCGTTCAAGTGATTCTTAACCTCCGTCGTCCATTCCTCTTTAGTCATTTTCATGAACCGGACGATGCGAAGCTTGATGACATTAGCGTATATGCTCGGATTGCCTCGGGCGGTCTTCTCCTCTTCGTCCAGAGCCATTGTGATGAGCTCATTGGGTGTGAGAACAAGCCATCTGTCTTTACTGTCTTTGTCCTTGGCGATCTTCTCGTTCTGCGAAGACATGGCAGTATGCAGTTTCGTTAGGATGGACAATCTGGTTCCATGCGGCGCGGGCGCTTTCGTCAACATGCGGGGATTCAAACTTTCCCGGGGAGCCTGCCTCGGCGGACGCGACTTCGCCGCCCCCGCTGTCGGGGGCTTTGCAGGCGTAGGCGCATTCGTCTTAACTGCTGTTGATGCTGGCTCCGGTGGCGGAGAGACCCTTCGGGACAGTGACTGTAGTTTGACCGGCTGTGAAGGCACCGGCGGCTGAGGCGCAGGTGAAGACTTGGCCGAAGCATTTGGCCCAGAGTCTGCAGCTTTGAATGGGGCTGGTGGATGATCCCTCTTCAAGATCTTCGGTTCTCTCCCATTCGTATCTGCGGCGGGTGACATTGTGTGGGCGGAATTTCCAAACGACGCGGCATCTCCATGCTTTGTAGTTGATGAATGGACAACAGCCGAGGTGGTCTTTTGACTATCATCAATTGGAGCGAGATCCTTGTGAGAGAACATGCAAGTCAAGAGGGAGCAGCTCTGGCCCTCTGGACAAGGTATGTCCTTAAACAAGCCGAGGGGGGCGAACATTGTGAGGGGTGGATAAAGATAAGATGCTCAAGGAGAGATACAGGCAAATATGAGAGATCATAGTCTAAAAGAGTGACAGTCAATATTCATTGCAACACAGCAAGCATTCAAGCAGAGACCAATCGGGCGCTGCGATTCTCTTGTATGGATAAATGACTCGGTGTTTGGCAGGCCGCGGGGAAGAAGCGATGCGGCTAGTCCTGGAGCTAAAAACAGAAGAACATGTCGAACTGAGATGTGAGTGAGCAGGGAATTATTGCTCAGCGTCTAGCCCAGGTAGCCAGTCTGTCTTCAGTCCTTCATAGATCCGAATGACAAAGAGAATATTGAGTGGAATGTCGAAAGGGAAAGCGTCCAAAGGCTAGACTGACTGCACGTGTTGGAGATGAACGCGGTGCAAATGATGCAAACACCAGACACGAACAGACAAAGGCGCACCCTCTTGCGAATCCCCAACCTCAATCACCATCCATCATTTGAAAGAGCCGGAGGCCCAGAGACGGCAGTGACTTACCTGAATGTGTTTTGCGCAGTGCTCAGCCTCACCAACTCCATGTAAAGCCAGCCCGAGACACCTGATATGAACTGCCACCGGCCCTTCTGGGCCATTCATTGCATCAGGCACCGGCGATGACGTCTCGTTATCGGGCTGAGTCAGCGCTTGCTGGGCTCCCCTTTGCTAGGGAACTTATGCTTGACGGTCGGACAAACGAAGGAAGCAGCCACATGGCCCCTTTAATCGCGATAAAAACCGTGCCTAAATCCGGCGGAGTCTGGCGGATAATGTTGAGGAGGTCTTACTTAAACCGCCCGTTGACCCTGATCGCAAGAGGAAACTCTTGACTTCCACATATTGACTATGGAGCCGGAGCTTGATAACGGCCGTACGCCGGCTGAGACGTCGCGCAAAGCAGATCATCTCTGCGTGTTGGTCCATGGGTAAGAAGACCATTCGACTAATGCAGACAACGAGATTCTCTGCTGACCGTCGTGTCACGTCAGACTATGGGGTAATCCCTCCCACCTGGACTTCATCGCCACCTCCCTAAGAGACCGATACAAGGAGGACCGCCTCCACATCCTCGCCGCAAAGCGCAACTCCGGAAACTACACCTACGATGGTATTGAGCTCGGCGGGGAGCGCTTAGCCCACGAGGTGGAAGAGACCCTGGAGCGACTCGCCGAAGAAGGCCACAACATCCGGAAACTGAGTGTCGTCGGCTATTCGCTCGGAGGGCTGGTGGCGCGATACGCCCTGGGACTGCTCTACGCGCGGGGGTGGCTCGACAAACTGGAGCCCGTCAACTTCACCACCTTCGTCTCGCCGCACGTCGGGGTGCGCTTCCCGCTGAAGGGGACCTGGGGCTTCCTGTGGAACAATGTGGGGCCACGGACGATCTCCATGTCGGGGAAGCAGCTGTTCATGATCGACACCTTTCGCGACACGGGGCGCCCGCTGCTCAGCGTGCTGGCGGATCCGGACAGCATCTTCATCAAGGCGCTGAAGACCTTCAAGCATCGCTGCGTCTATTCGAATATCGTCAACGACCGGTCCACCATCTTCTACACCACCGCCATCTCAGCCATCAACCCCTTCGAGGACCTAGAGAATGTACAGTTCGACTACGTGGAGGGGTACGAGCCCGTCGTCATCGATGCCACCAAGCCCGTCACCGTCGTCCAAGCCCCGCGTCCGTCCTGGCTGGAGCAGCTCCAGCGCCAGGTCGCCAGTTTCTTTACAAACCTGCCCTTCCAAACCCTCTTCACGGCCTTCGTCATCATCGGCGTGCCCTTATTCCTATTGAACGCAGTGGTCCAGAACTTCCGCAGCCAACGCCGCATCCGCCACCACGAGGCCGCACACTCGCGCAAGATCTTCGACCGCTACCGCGTGCCCGTCCTAGTCAACGAGGTCCAACACGTCGTCGAGGAGGTCTTCGAGAGCGCTGGCGCTCGCCAGAAGCCCGATTATCTGTCTTTCACTACCACCACATCCAATAAGAAGACATCCGACGCACGCAAGAGACGTCAAGTAACAACCTCATCCGCGACGGACCTGGAAAGCAAACTCGACGAAGACGACATCGAGCCTCTGCTCCGGCGCAGCAGCACGACCGACAGTTTTGCGAGCGAGAAATTCCCCAC
This sequence comes from Aspergillus floridensis, assembly GCA_012184565.1. Taxonomy (NCBI): domain Eukaryota; kingdom Fungi; phylum Ascomycota; class Eurotiomycetes; order Eurotiales; family Aspergillaceae; genus Aspergillus; species Aspergillus floridensis. Next base: position 7,466 of record WOUI01000453.1, on the reverse strand, counting down.
CCTGGCACTGACTCCGGCGCAGTTCTCCATAATCGACTCGCTGAACTTGGTGGGCTTCCGGAAGTTCCCGGTCTGGATCCATAACCATCGGCATAGCCACGCCGCTATCATCATTCGAGTCAAGAAAAGGGGATTCGACGAGGGCCAGGTGGTCGTGAAGCATTGGTTAGACCAGGAGTTTGAGATATAAGACCCTGCCCATCATCACTTTTTGGTAGAGGTCGTGTATTTGGGACAGAAGCCCAGCGCGACCGTAGAAAGACATAGCTATTCTTATTTTTGACGCACCAAGACGCATGCAGGGTATTGCTTTCTTAATTTTTATTTTTTTTTTTTCGAAGAAGGCGTTAGTCACTTGGTGTATGTAGGGAACTAGATAGATAGAATCTAGATAGAATCATACCTACAATGCAACACCATACTCGAAGCTCGATTTGTATTTTCTCCTAAGCATCACCTACACAACGTAAACCCTTTCACTGTTCCTGAACAAAACATAAGCTCCCTCTCTTGGAACAAATATGCTATGCCCCGAACACCATATATCAACCCCATTCGCGAATCGACACCAAACAAACCTAATTAGTGAATCAAGCTTCAACCTACCCGTTAGTATTGCAGTATGATATTAAAGCTAGAGTTATCAGTATGACATCTACAGGTTGTGTAGTGTAGTGGTTATCACTTTGGATTTTGACGTCAAACCGATAGAAAGTTCCAATAACCCCGGTTCGAACCCGGGCACGACCTTAGCTTTTTTATCTTCTTTTTATTTATTTTTTTCTTTTTTCAGTCGGCTGAGCATTACCCACGATGATGACTTTACCACTTATTTGACAGGAACAGAGAATCCTTTTTGTGTGGCTGGTAAATATTTGACACTTAGTTTCGAATACTCTACTACAAGAGTCTGTCGGGTCCAGGGACCTGGTACTCTGTGTTGGACTGTTTATAAAATAGGTATTCCAGTGCCGATATCAACCCTAGTTAGTTGAGGTTGTTGCGGTCTCTATTTGATAGTAGAACCTCAACCCTTCAAAGAGGTGGACGAGGCCTAATTCTAATTCAGTCTCTCACTTTGGGATTGGTGAAGTAATCGAACAAGCTCAATGCTCTGTGTTCATTCGTGTGTTCAACTCACGAGGCATTATACTTGTTTGTATGACAGGAGTAATGTACAGCCCTTACTGTCATATTAGCTTGTCAAATAGGTTCTAGTGAGATTTGACAATGGTATTATCAGAGAGCCTGTCAGTATATGTAGCACACTGATCATGTTATTACAGCCTCTGTCCCCTTTAAACCGGCGTCTCCGCAGAAACCCACCGCGCCTTCCTTAGGATGCAACGCTTTGCTGTTGCGTGTTACTGTAAACATGGAGGCAAGTTCTCTGATAACGACAACATATTCTATTCGATACATCAACGGGCCTTTGAGAAGCAGATATTGTTAATGGAAAGCCCCCGCTGGGAGATGCACTGCCAGAAGAAGACCTGAGCATGCGATTTATGCAGCTCGAAAGGCTTCAACGACATCTATAAATATACTTGTTTCTTTGCCTCATATAACACCATATTTGAAACTGCAAGCCAAAAGACCGTGCGTTCAGCATTGGCTAATTCTTATTCTTTTTGAGAACGCGTTCAGAAAGACTACGTCTACGCTACACCTACAGCATAACATCTTCTCCCGAGGCATCAGAACGGGATTTCTAGGATCCTGCAACAACAGTCACCATGGGTGTATCCATAGACCGTGCCGCTGTTGGCGCTACCACAATCCCGGAGCCTCAGACCATGAACAAAGGGGACGAAATGGCGAAAACCGCCGAGTGGTTGAGCAAGCTCCCTGGGGTCGACCAGAATGCGGCGTAGCGGCCGAATTACCCGCTATTGCGAGCCACGCCTTTTGATTCTTTCACCACGGGCACAGAAGACCTTGGCGAAAGCGACGACGGATTTGACAATAGAAACGAATATGAATTCGAGGACCACGTGCCGTCGCGTGTGCAGGAGGCCAACCCGTTGATCATCTTCGTCTATATCCCCGACGAGGACGAAGAAACCTGGGAGCAGCTGCCGCCGGGCTTGAGAGGCCAGGTCGACGTGGAGTGGACTTGCACTGTCGCCGGATTCAAGCGGCTGGTAATGCATAGGGCATACGATCTCATGGACAATGGGGGCGACGATGAGCAGACACCGCGAGTACCCAACCCGCAGCTGCGCGGGGTTGTCTTGAACACCCTGGAGCTCCTCACCGAGTCGAATAAGATCCTAATTGATCATATCAGCTATCGGCAAGAGACCCTGAATGCGCGCTGGCCATTGATCTTGGCGCCCGAGATACACGGCGCGGCACACGAGCAGATAGTGCAGGCGTTTCTCTCTCACCGATGGGGCCTACCTTGGCGGTTGTCGGGCTGCACGATTGGCTCCTGTAATTTTCGTGTGAGCCTCGAAGCCCAAGCGCTCTGCGAGGAGAATGAGCTGGGAGATTTGAGATGCAGTTTCTCCCGTGGCGTCTACAGGTTGTTGGATGTTGAGCGGAATGACCGTTTCCTGGAGCTGTACCCAGGACAGCTCATGGTCCGTGATGTAGCACGGCACGATATTTACTCTGCCGTTAGCGACAATCATTTCGTGCCCGAAGCAACTGACGAAACGTTGGACGAGTGGTCTCTGCTGCCTTGGACTGAGGATCTCACCGTGGCTTTGTAGGCTGTTCAACCATGCACAACGCCGTGATGCATACCGTCCTGTAAATGTGTGGCATCCAGCGAGGGGGCTTGTCTATGTGGCGTGGCATTGACTCATATGTGGAAGAGCCGGATTGGTAGCCGAATGTCGCTTAGCTTCCCTGTGACTCTAGGTAGCTCTGTAAAATAGTCTTTTCACCTGACAATTCATGAAGTTCCCTAAGCAGCATGACTTAGATCCGACTGATGATGCTCAAACGCCGTAGTATGATCATTTATTGACGAGTGAAGAACAGTAGACATTGCAGCCGTGTACAGTGAGCTGTGTCACCAGCTTGTTTGCCTTTCCAGTCCCTTTGCCTGGCTCGAACTGCGAGACAATACTTCACGTCCGCATTGAAGACCTAGCGTGGAATAGAATCCCTTCAAGCTTTACCAAGGTGGAACTCAGGATCCAGGATCAGGAAGACCTGGCGCAGCCCTTCTCGTCGCCAGCCGGATAACCTCGGATACCGAAGATGAGTGAACATGGCACATCCTCTCCAAGTCCTGTTCAGCGGCCAAGGACGAAAAAACTGTGGAACACTGACCTTCGTGATCGACCAGGACCGGCTCAATGGAAAATAAATTAAAGTCAATGACAGCCCGATCCCCGCCTCTCTTTCTCAACGCTAAGGCAAGTGGTAAGATTTAAGTGTGGCGAGGATGACCGGGGGCTTGGTTGCACGACGCTTGGGCCGTTCCGGTATAGCCGAGGGGTACGCCTCATATAGTAATCAGGGTTAGAGTGACTGTCGATCCCAAGTTGGAAGGTTATACGATTGGGCTCTCTGTTGAAGAAGCGCTAGCTGTCAGGTCCGATGGCTGTATGCCAATGCGTCAGTTGAGATGGTATTGCGGTGCGATTGGGTCTTTGTCACTCCAGGAATTAGTGAAGCGTGTTGGCTCTCACCTGGCGGACAACTGTTGCAGGGGTTTTCGCTGGATCGATGAGTAGGTATGGCGAGTGCCCAAGTGGTACTGGACTGTGGGTGCGGGGACAAAGACCCCAGAAGTGATGCTGTGGAGACCAGACGCTCCTGCAAGTGATCGAGAGGAGTATTGCATGACATCTATTGGAGACAAGTCAGCTTAACTGCGGTCATTAGTACTCCGGAGCTTGGTTGTAGTGCTCTAGCTGGGGTCAGTAGTACCTTGTTGATGCACTTTGAAAAGGAGAATGATGAGGAGGAGGAGGAGGAGGAGGAGGGGGAAAGGAACCTGACGGCTCAATGGTAAATCGGGAGAATAAACAGCCTCAGGCCTCACACAGTTCTAATCTCGCACGCAGGCACCCTCTAAGATCATGATGTTCCACGAACAGGCAACAAGTCAAGTCTACAGCATCAGATCAGCACAGCCATCGTTCAATTGAACCCAGCTCACATAATTGCATATGTATGTACCCCACGATTTCCCCATAAAAGTACACATGGTCTGAATGTAAATCCCGCATTGCTTCGATGCGCTCATTCTGCATACGCTAAATCCAGGCCAAGCGTGTCCGTCCATCAGGTCCCCACGTCTCCACCTCCAGGCTCGGCCCCGACCACTGCCACTTGCGGAGACAATGCACTTGGTGGAGCGAGTCCGGGAAATCATATCGTGACTGTTAACTCGGTCGGAAGGACGTGACGTGCATGTGCCCGGCCTGTAACAAGGGTTCCCCGCCCGGGTCGGCGAGCCCCTCTTTTTGTGTACTGTCTACTAGTCTAGTATCCGCGGCAATCTTACCCCGGTCTTAGACTACCAAGACTACCTAGCCATGGACTATTATATGGTTCAAAATACACACAAGGGGCGGGCGAGTCAGCTCAGTTAGGGAACCATTACGAAGATGTAACCAGATTGGGTTCAGGATTCAATAATATTTCAAATTATCTATAGTGACATGTTGATTTCCTAATATGTAAAACAAAAAAAGGAAGAGAACGCCAATCCCATGAGAAGCCAATGTATCCATGATCCATACCCGTGGCATTTAAAGGAAATCTATCGTAAATTCATGCCTCAAGTGAATCCTGGAAATCATGCCCCAGGAAGACATGCTTGAGTAAATGGATGCTGCAATGCCCTGACCAACCACGATCTAAGTAAACCACAGAAGACCCAGGGCAAACTGTACTTGCCGGTAACTTCCGCAGCATCAATGGGTAGTGTTGGTAGCGTAAGCGTTCGATTTAGTGACGTGCGGCTGCTGAATCCGAGTCAATGCCGGAATCCAGATCAGCCCCGGAAGTCAGTGGCGTTTGGCCGATTCTGGCCATCTCACGGTCGATAGCGAATTTGACCGCCTCAAACACGTTGGCACAAGTATGCTTGGGTTGGTAGCGGGGCACGGTTCCATCCTGGTAGACGCCGGTCTTGACAAGAATCGAAAACCAATTGGTGTCCGTGGTCTTGTCAAATTCATTTGTTCCCCGGACATCAGACTCAGGGGTATCACCAATGAAGTACACTGTGCCCGGTGGCTTATTGATGCCATGGCTCTCTTTTCGCCATTGCCGCAGGAGTCGCGTAGCAAACTGGTATGTACCCATCTGCGGTTTGCCGAAAGAGATTGTTGAGAGCTCCTTGCCAGTAACAACTTTGTACAATGCTTCGAGAGAAGCGCGCAATGCTCCCATGCCGAGGCGAGTGTGCTCGTGAGAAGTAGACCATACCACATCATTGTGGGAGAAGAAGACGGGCGGGCCCTCATCAAACTTCTTGGATCGAGTCCCGAGACGTCCATCTTGAGACAGGAGCAGATCTAAGATGATTTGCTGATCGCCGGCCCAGTCTCGGCTGTCAGCAAACACGAAGATTGCTTCGATTCTCGTCTTGTCAAAGTCAATGAACCGAGAGTTCTTGTATTCTTCGTCGGTAAGCTTGCGGAATGGCGTGGTATCGTGTCGTGTCTTGATGATATCTCCGGGAGTGACCACATCCTTGAAGCCATAGCCCTTGGCTACATGACGACATTTTTCACCCTCACCACCAACGACCAGTACGGTGTTATATCTTTCGGCCATCTCTCGCATGGGGGTGTGGCCACAGATGAATTGGCCGGGGGAGACATCCAACTCCAGCTGACGACTGAGATCCAAACATCTTTCCTCTTCTGTTTTGCCGCCGCCGTTCGTCACGAATATGTAAGGACTGGGAGATTAAAAGTTAGCCCGGTCAATCTTGCGAACAGGTGCTGCAGGGGAAACATACACTTTGACCCCGTATGGGTTGTCGCCATTGATGTACTTGAGGGCGGCGGCCGCTTCGGGGATTGCCTCTCCTCCTCGAATGAGGACGCCGTCAATATCGAAGCCCAGAGCGAAGTGATCAGCAGTGGTGAGGTGTCGCTCAGGAACTGGGGACGCAACGCGCACAGAGCCATCGTCCGACGATGTTTCGACATCTGACTGATGCTTGTCCAATTCCATTGTGGTAGTTGTATCATGGAAATCGCTAGAAGCCATCAAATGCTTGGGAGGGAGGACTACATTAGGGCCGCCGTAGAGGTCGGCCCGAGAAGCATCCAGGCTGGACAGCCGACATACCCTCTGGGTACCGAAACCGTCAGTTGTAGTCATTGTGGATAGTGGAACAGGATAGTCTCGGGGTGACGATGATATGTGGGTGGGTGGAGCGCGTTGTGGGCCCGCGGATGAGAACAAGAAATGGTCGATGGTTAGCTGCCCTAAGCTGGCCAGACAGATCGATCAATCACTGAGAGGACTGCCCCTGGGGAAAACTGGTCGCAGGTCTGCGAAGCTTTCGGAACGGTTTGAGTATGTGTAAAGAAGACGATCACTGGATCTTGAGGAGGAGCCAGAAAATATTTCACAAGAGAACCTGTTTCCGCACACAGTCTATTTGAATTTTGAGTGGTTTGTCAGAGTAGCCCACACAAGTTTGGCGTAGACGCAAAGGATCACAACGGGAGGGCCGCAGCGGTTCCAGCACAAGGATGCAATGAGAAAGAAAGATTGATTCGGTGGATACGGAAGGAAGAGAATTGAGAATCGAAAGGGGAGTGCATTGGACCCGGGGCCATTAATATAGGAAAGAGTGTATATGTAAGTGGGTGAAGGATATCTGGGATATGCGCTCGACGTAGTTAGTTTGAGGCACGTAGCGAGAAATCGGAAACAGGCATCCCAGCCCAGCCCGTGGTACCGTCATCGAGAGAAAACTGCTCGATCCTAGTGGTGAGTCGGAATTCCTTGTGTGTTGTGGTCAGTGCAGCTGGATGTGAACCCCACCGCAACCAAAGTATGTCATTTCCGGTGGTTGAAGGCTGAATGCTGAAGGCCTAAGCAAGAGGGTCCGTCTATGGTGCGGGTTGTATCAGACTTCCACTCCGCCCCATCTCATGCCTAATGATGATGTGAATGGAACAACCTGAGAATCTGATTCGTTCCAAAGCAATGGTCAGGGCGCCAAAACATGTGGGAAAGTCAACGATAACGAACAAGAGACATGCATCAGTCCCGTAGAGAGGGGGGAGTGATGCAAACTCGCCCTTCGGCGCAATTTCGATCATTCATTCCGTCTGGACTTTTCCTCCCGCTGCAGACCGGTTTGGGACGGGGGAAGATCGTGGGGTCTGTCATCACTGAAGTTGACGATCCAACACGCGTCGGAATTGATATCATAGTGCGCTCGATATTAAGAGTAGAACAGGCGAACGCGGATGAGAATGAGGGAAGAGCCAAGGGGAGGACGAGGAGAGCAGCGAAAAGTGGGGTTGGGG
>WOUI01000452.1:0-25930 GCA_012184565.1 Aspergillus floridensis | reverse complement strand
AAAATATAATTTATTTTCTAACTAGTATACTGTTAATATTTTATTAATAAAATTATATTAAAAATATACCCGGGCTTGAACTCTTCGCTGGAACTATATTTATAATTTTTTATATTAATTCAAAAATATTTTAAATAAAAAAAAATATTGGAAAAGAATAGAATTTTAATTAAAAAATAATAATTTATTATAGAAAATATAATATTATAGTATAGATACTGCAGCTATTTATTAATATCTTAGTAATACTAAGAAAAATATAGAATATAAATACTATATATATATATTAGAATAAATAAATAAATATAGAAATAATAAAAAAACATAAACTTTTCAATATAAAATAAATAATACTAATAATATTAAAAATATTAAGAAAGATATATAGAAGTGTATTTATATTATTAATATTATTATTAAAAAACTACAGTATTTTTAAAGCAGAATAGTATTATTTATAATATATATTTTAAATAGAACTAGCTTACGATTTTTTATTATCTACTATTATATTTCTAAAAATAATTAGCTTCTATACTAAAATAGTAATATTATACTGCTATTATACTGTTAAAAACAGCTGTATATAAAAAAAAGTCTAATTATTATAAATAACTTCTATAACTATAACAAATTGTTAACAATCTATCTATATATTCTCTATATAATAATTATAATATCAATAATTTAGATCTTCTTCAGTATTTAACTTCTAGAATCTTACTAGATCTTTAGAATAGCAAGGATTAGTCTTAAAATAAATAGACTGCTACTATTCTATACCTAACTGACCTTTTTCCCTTTACATTATCTTTGCAACTGCTGATAGTTTTATAATCAACTAATAGTATTTCTAACTGCAGTAAGATCCTCTACCGAGAAATCTGGTATAGAAGATAATAAATTATTAATAGTAAAAAAAATTTTAGACTCCGAACTGCTATCTAAGTATAATAATTGCAGTAATATACTATATTCTATAAATAACTAAAAAAAAAGAATTAGAATTATAAAAAAAAAGATCAGTTAGATATAGAATAGTAGCAGTCTATTTATTTTTAGATTAATTCTTACTATTCTAAAGGTCTAGCAAGATTCTAGGAGTTAAATACTAAAAAAGATCTGAGTTATTGATATTATAATTATTATATAGAGAATGTGTAGGTAGATTGTTAACAATCCGCTATAGTTATAGAGGTTATCTATGACAATAAATACAGCCGGTATAGTATTGTTACTATACTTAATTTTTAAAGATAAAGTCTATATAGAGATATAGTATCAAAATCTTCTTTTATTTAATTAGTATATTAATTTATTACTAAATAGTTAGACTTCTAATAATATTGGTTTATATTAGCTTTGTAAATACTTTATTCCTTTTATTAAAAACCAGCGAATTAGATAATATAGTCTTTTAATTTTTAATAAATATAATTTTTATTTAACTGCTGAATTCGATAATATATATAACTAAAATAGTATTATCTCTATCTATATATCTTTATATTCTTTATATCTTTATTAATTATTTGATATTATTTACTTTATACTATTAAAGTAAGTATACAGTAGTTTGATAGAACAGCTAATCCGCCAGAATATCTATTATATTAATAAGATTAATTTTTTGAATATATATTCAGAAGTATATTTTTTTATTTTTAAAGAATTAACTATTTATAATATTTTTAGAATTTTAGGATTGGTTCTATTTTAATCGGACGAGATGCTTGGCAGGCTGGTTATACAGTTTTATAAGTCTATTCTAACCAGTAGTATTACTACTATATTAACTATACTAAAAACGCCTAAAAATATAAAGTAATTATAAAAATATAAAATTATAATTAAAAGGCTTTTTTATAAATATATAATTAATTTATTCTTGCAGATAAAAGCAGTATTATTCTATATTATAAAAAAAATATAAAATCGCCTTCAACCGGGCTGCTTTGCTTGAATAGAAAGTTAATAAATTATAAACTAGATTAAAAAAGTAAAATATTAAAAATAAAAGATCTTATTGTCAAATAGCCGGTCTAAATAGCCTTACTATTGACGAGGTCAAAAATATATTTAAAAAAATTTGTAAGATTGATTAAGTTGGTGGAAGTCAGGCTGAAAAATCAGCTGCTGGTAAGAAATAATCTTACTGCCGGGTACTATCTTGCTACAGCAAGTATAATACAATTGGACATATAAAAATAAGATATTCTATATATTAAAATACTAATTAAACATGTTATTTTATTAATATATGGGGTATAAAAGCTTTATCTTTTCATAGAAGGCTGTTTGGGTGGGCGCGGGTGCCGGCTCGCTTATACTGCCGGTTCGCTTACCGATTATGTTATGTGTTATAGCCAGCGTCAGCGTTTCGAAAATTATCCCTGAGAAGCGGCAGGCAGGGTGGCGGGTGGGTGGTGGCCTTATGCGTGGCAACTTAAGATCGACCCTGTCGGGAGGTAACTATATTCTTCTCGGATTATAGGCACAATCCTGCCGGGATCAGGAGTTGTGCTTACTACTGGATGAGTGGTGGACTGCACTGTACAATGCCACTCGTCTACGAAGTTACGTTTGATGAGATATTAGAAGAAAATTTGGGTTTCATAATCATTAGCGATGCTAATAATCCCCGCTCATAAGTTCTTGCGAAATGCTTTTAATCTTTAGCTAGGCGAATGAGATAACAACAAGATCAGCCCTTTGGACATCTTTCGGCTCTTGGCCTTCTTTTTTTGATAGGGGTTTTTTTGTTTCTCTTCGTGGTTCTTCATGGACAGCGTATCGTATTCATCGTGTCATGTAACTGGTCCAGTGGTCTAGAGCGTAAGCAAGCCCACTGGTGAAGAAGCTCAACTCGTCAGGCCCGATATTGACGGCATCGGAGGCCAATCTCTCTGAGAGGATATTCTCAAGCTTGGTCAAGAGCTTCTGGTTGATGCTCCCACTTGGCCCGGTGGAGCTGCCCTTGACGTGGCTGAGGTCAACAAGTTCGTTGAACTCCTCCTCGGCGACAATGTTGCGGAAGACTCCGATAATGTGGTTGAGCGCATTATCGATGTATGCACCAGTGGTGCCATCCTCGTCTAGGTATGGCGTGTGTGCACGACCAGACTTTATCTCGTCAACGCGGCTGCGAAGGCGAGACTTGTACTGTGGGTCGGTGAGCCCGTTGATGCCATTCATGTAGGCGACGAAGAGACTCTTGTCCAGATCAACAACATCATCGGGGTGCTCTTCCGGGAGCTGCTTCAAGGTTTCCAGGATCAGACTATCGTCGTCCTCACAGTCCTCAGGGTGGTCGCCAGGACCTATACCGTCTTGTAACCGCAGGCTACCAGACTTTCGTGCCATCTCCATCAACTCGTGGCAAGTCATTCCGGCCTCGGGGCTTTCATCATCTTCCTCCAGCTCTGGCGCTTCGATATAGCATATGTTCGCATTGAATTGAACATGAGCTCCGCCGAATTCAATGATGAACGAGCCGTCTAGTGACGCGACATCGTCGTCTTCCCCATCTGATTGAGACATGATGTCAGAAGCTTCATCCCACTCAGAGACTTCACACATATCATCATCCGATTCGTCAAAACTGTCATAACCGTATTCGGATTCCTCAGATGCGTAGCCAGACTCTGCTTCTTCTTCGTCTTCTTCGATTTCTGAATATGGTCTTTTCAGAATCGGCTTCAAGATCGACTGGAGAGGCGCCGCTACCGCGGGCACCAGAGAGGGAGCGTCAAGAGTGTGGACAGCAGTGGTAGGTTTTGCGGGGGCAGAGTATTCATCAGAGGCATAGCAGCTGTCATGGGAGATGGAGATTTCCAGTTGGGAGAATGTCGATGACAGGGACTCCCATGACTTCCTGTTCATGTTTTGGCCGCTCATGGCGATGCGATGAGTGTCCGGATGCTGGCCGGCTTCCCCGGATTTTCCGCGCCGGTAGCTCAAAGGACTGGTTTGTCCTGTGAAATGAGATGTAAACGTATAAGGTTTAGATCGCACCCGTACCTGTCTTGGCGACTGGCGACTGGGAACAGAGATGTTGCTTTATAGGATGTGAACAAAGGAAGTTTTTTTCACGTTCAAATCGTGGCTTTCAAGGCCCCCAATGGTTTTGAAGGAGTCCATCGTGAAGCACAAAAAACTGGGTGAAAATTTTCACCTAGTGAGAGCCGGCAAGGCCCTGAACAAAGATAACGTTGATAGACATGTTGGTTTTCAATTGGTTCGCTTCAAGATTCAATGTTGATAAAGGTTGTGACACATGCACGCGTAGTCGTTCCAGTTGTATGCAGTCAAATGACAGTATTTCAATCCTCCTTCCTTCAAAATGCGATCGTCGTTTTTGATGGATGATTTCGAGTGATACATATAGACTGTACGACTGTAGACCGCTGGGTTTTGAGAGACTAGGTCAAAGGTGCAGTATGTGACGAAGGATCAAACACTGCGACGCGTGGTGGCTGAACGTACTCCTCAGTATCGAGAATGAGCAATGAAGATCTTGACGGTGGGTGAAAAGCCCAGGGAGCGACAGATCGATTCTCAAAGAGGGGCAGGGACGGATGAACGACGCGCAGGCGCTAGAATCTTATGCCTACTTTTCGTTGGGGAGTGGTTGGTGATGGTGAAGCGGGGGCAAAGGGCGAGGAGGCGAGGGGTAATAATGAGCAAAACCCGTCGGCAGTTCTCGCAGACAATATCTTTTTAAACAGGCATATGCAGCTCGACGTAACTTCCGAGTCGAGAAGAGTCTGGAAAAGATGAGAAATGGCACTGATGATAGTGCTTGGGCAGAGATTAAGGGATTAGAAACAAGGCGAACCTTGACTGTCAGATTTCCGTCATCACCGGGCACCTGACTTGGGCTTGTTGCCTCTCCTTCCGGCCTGCATGTCGGCCCGGCTTCGGAAATTCCCGGAAGAGTTTAGCGTACAGGGATTGCACTCGCTCAGACTACAGGTGAGCTAACCTCGTTTTTTCGGTCGCATGGCACAAAAATCACTCACCGCCCAAGTCAATCACGTGATTGCCGGGCCACCCTATTACTTACATAAACATAGATTTCGTGCCACGCTAACTTTTTCAATACTCTTAACAAAGAACTACTTAAAAACTACTTTACAACTATTTACATCAGGATTTTAGGACTTTTAGGGTTATTAGGGTTATTAGGATCGTTATTAGGGAATACCCTTTATTATTCTTTTACATTAGGGTTCTTTATTAGGGAGTCTGTTTTAAAGGAAAATGAATTTCAAAGTAAAAAAACAGTAATATACAAGTTCATATGGCAGGTTCCTGCTTACTAATCCGCGCTAAGTGGGATCGGGCCATCTTAACTTTTTGAAATGTTCAGATGACCTGTAAACACGCATCCATCCTGTGCAAGTCTTGGCCGAGCGTAGGATGACGGCACTTGATGAGAGCTAACTGTGACCAAAAGACCCTGGAATACTACGCGAGTCAGCTTGAGTAGGACGCTTCGCTTTCCGCTCACTTCATACAGTAAAGGAAAAAAGTCAGGATGAAATGATGGGCTATGAGGAAGAGCTGTAAAGAATGTGTTGTTGTTAGTATGTGAAGGAATCGAGCTCACCGCCTCACGTTAATGACGCAAAGTGCTACCTACTCAAACCTACCCCGCACCTCACAGATTCACAAAAGGTTTATGTCAAGGCTGAGTCAGCGCTAGACCACACGTGACTCGCTTGTCCTGGCTTAGGGTTGGGCGAGGCGCACAACAACCAGTCGGGCGGGCACGCTAGTTAGGGCTCAGGCGGGCACGCTGTCTCCTCCATCCTCGAAACAGTTGCTGTGCATTTTTACTTCCCAGCCCAGAGTCAAGGACAATTGCTCCGCCCGCGTTCATCCCTCTCTCCTCATCGTCACCCAGACTCCAACATGGCTGAGCAACTGGTCCTCCGCGGCACCCTCGAGGGTCACAATGGCTGGGTTACCTCCCTTGCCACCTCTCTGGAGAAGTAAGGGCATACCAAACACACATACCGAAAAAAATACCACACAACCTCAACCGAAGTGCGATTTTTGTTTGCGAGTTTTGCGAGGAATGGTGCAGGGCGATGGAACAATTTTATATATGCTGCGCCCCCAAAAAGCCACAAAAGACAGATCGGATGTTTGGAGTGGTATATATAGGTTGTTTGATTGTCTGCAGCAGGAATCATGAAATGATGACAACAAAATCGCACTAGGTTGAGAGCAAAAAAATGATAGTTTGATATGGACAACATGAGTTCTGACATTTTCTTGTTCTTGTGACTTCTAGCCCCAACATGCTGCTCTCCGCCAGTCGCGACAAGACCCTGATCATCTGGAACCTTACTCGCGATGAGCAGGCCTACGGTTACCCCAAGCGCAGCCTTGAGGGCCACTCTCACATCGTCTCTGACTGTGTATGCTACCGATCTCCGTTCCATCCTCCAACCATCCGTGTTCAACCCGAAGGCCAAGCGACTGCCAATCCAGGCTGTTCGGGATCAGGGAAAGGGTCAGAAACGAAAGAAAGAAGGAATGATGGGCTGACCGTGTGCGGGCTTCGTTTGTATAGGTGATCTCCTCCGACGGTGCCTACGCTCTGTCCTCCTCCTGGGACAAGACCCTCCGCCTGTGGGAGCTCTCCACCGGTGAGACCACCCGCAAGTTTGTCGGCCACACCAACGACGTTCTCTCCGTCTCCTTCTCTGCCGACAACCGCCAGATTGTCTCCGCTTCCCGTGACCGCTCCATCAAGCTCTGGAACACCCTCGGTGACTGCAAGTTCACCATCACCGACAAGGGTCACTCCGAGTGGGTTTCCTGCGTTCGCTTCAGCCCCAACCCCCAGAACCCCGTCATCGTCTCCGCCGGTTGGGACAAGCTCGTCAAGGTACGTTCGATTGTTTGGTCTGCATCGGTTATTTTCTTTCTTTCTTCGATTCGTCCAGAGGATGTTTGCATATCTACGTATTTGCTACTTCAGAGCCTTCTGGCCATGAGACAAACAATCACCCAATGCCTGATGGACAATCGACCTGCTTTTTTTTTTGCTGTTTGTGGTTGCGAGAATGGTGGAATTGGATTTTGGGTTCATCCAATGCTTGATCGTTACATAATGAAGACTAACCCGTAATTCATCAAATAGGTTTGGGAGCTCGCTTCCTGCCGTCTCCAGACCGACCACATCGGTCACACCGGTTACATCAACACCGTTACCATCTCCCCCGATGGATCCCTCTGCGCCTCCGGTGGCAAGGACGGTACCACCATGCTCTGGGACCTCAACGAGTCCAAGCACCTTTACTCCCTCCAGGCCGGTGATGAGATCCACGCCCTCGTCTTCTCCCCCAACCGCTACTGGCTGTGCGCTGCTACCGCCAGCAGCATCACCATCTTCGACCTCGAGAAGAAGAGCAAGGTTGACGAGCTCAAGCCCGAGTTCATCGAGAAGGGCAAGAAGAGCCGCGAGCCCGAGTGCATCAGCTTGGCCTGGAGCGCTGATGGCCAGACTCTGTTCGCTGGTTACACTGACAACAAGATCCGTGCCTGGGGTGTCATGTCGCGGGCATAGATGTGCTCAAACCCACCCTTAAAGCTTAATTATTAGGATTTTGGTCGGGGCGGAAAAGTGTGAGAGGAGAGAGAGAGAGACAATATCAACTTGAACTCATGTTTGTTATTTTTTTTTTCTTTTCCCAAGATCAAAATAAAAAGGGCAGGCATTGGTTTGGGATGTATGAGCCATGAGCAAATGATATAAAAAGCACTCTGGGTTTTTCTTCCGCCTGGTGTTTCTAACTCACACCCACTCACCCCACTGTTCCCCCCCCCCCCGTTTTCCCCTCTCTATACCCACCCTGCTCATTCGGGCTTCTTTCCCCCGGGTTATCGTTTCTCTCTCTTCACCATGTCTAGCTCCTACTCGATTCGTGGTCTTAAAGCATGACGGATTGCCGGGAGATTCCCGTGAAGTATGAGAGGTGGATTGTTCGAATACCATTCAAAAGATGTTAAAAACTTATATCTCTGCCCCCCTCCCCCTTCGCCTGGGGTCTGATGTAATTGATTAATTGGTCTCGTAGTGGTTCTAGACTTAATTGGCTTGATTCGTACTCTCTTGATGAAGTCATAGTCCAGTGAGCCAGAGCAATCGGCCTACTGTCTAGATCGTCGCGCGCCTATTTCGACTCGCACCACTACGTACCCTACCAGGTATCTGAACGGATTTCCCAAATAGGAAGCGGCAGAAGGGCCATGGAGCCCGGGGCGGTCAGAACAACCTACTCGATGCCCTCGTTCGCCTCAGGTTTCGTAGTTTTACCTCCGAAGACATTCTTTACGTTTGGTAGATGCACAGACATGCACCGGGTCCAGGCTATCAGAGTCGAATAATGTACATTTCTTAGGGGGAGATGCATATGCAAGGTCACAGGTAGAGTACATGGCTTAGCTATGGCATTCACTGCGTCTTGATCTCCTTCAGCGCCGATTTGACCCCCTCCACCAGACCGGGCTCGTCCAGACGCTGCGCGATGCTCAGTGCGTTTTTGTAGTGCTCCCTGGCGACGTCCGGCTTCTTCTCCAGCCGAGCCAGCTCGCCTAGACTCTGCAGCGCGGCCACACAGGCCTCGTTGCATTCCGCCTCCTGGCCCTGGGGGTCGATCTTGCCCGCGACGGCGCGGGCCTGGTCAAGCCACTGGCGGGCCTGCGCGATCACCTGCTCGCGCGGGGCCCGCATCCCGGCGATCGGCTTGGGGGCCGCGGCGATTTCGCCCATGGTGGCGCCGATCGAGGCCATCAGGAACGGCTGCTTGCACGTCGGGGTATCGCCCTCCGCGGCCTTCATCACGTCGCTGGCCCGGATGAACAGCGGCAGGCAGAGATCGTACTTGCCCTGGGTGAAGTACAGGTTGGCCAGGTCCTTGAGGGCGACGGCGATCTCCTCCAGGTTCATCCAGCCATCGTCCTCGTCGTTAGCATCGGAGTTTGTTGTTGATGTTGGTGTTCCCTTTGTCTGGTTCCCCACGGGAAGGCCCAGGGCCACCCGACGGTTCATCTCGGTCAGGCAGAGCTCCACGGCTTGCCGTTGGTTCTCCTCCGCCTTCTCCAGATCCTGCATGTAATCGCTTTCGTACAGCTCAGCCAGCTTCATCGAAATGCCGACGCACTTCTTGAGCACCTTGCTCTGCTGGCGGTCCTCCCACGCCTGGAACTCGGCCTCCTTGGCTGGATCCGGGCTACTTTCGCCGGGTTGCTCTTCGTCCCGATTCACAGCGTCCCTCTCGACGACATCCTCGCCGGTCGCCTGGCGGATCCGCTTCTCCACTGCTTCCTTGCTGGCGTCGTTGGGATCCACGGGCGTGGTCACCGTCGGCTTCTGCGGGAGCGACCGTGCCCGCCGCGTCCGATACACCCAGGCCAGCGCCCCGGCCCGCGTCTGCTCCAGCACCTTCACCGCCGCGGAGACCAACCCGGCCTTTTCCAGCATATGCGACACCTGCAGGTGGACCCCCAGGATCTCGTCCGAGTACTGATGTAGCCCCATCTCGAGCCCGATGTGGATCGCGTCCTTGTACGCCGCCATCGCCTTTTGCGGTTGCAGGTCCACGTCCGTGTAGTAGACCGCCGTGCGCAGCCGCTCCGCCATCGGCGGCGGGAACTTGCTGTACTGCGGCGCGACCTGCGTCACCTCGACGTAGGCGATGTAGGCGAACAGGCAGGTGGCGCTGAAGACGGAGAGCAGGGCCAAAGGGAGTACGATCGGGTTCTTGCGCCAGATGTCCTTGCGGGCTTTGCGGAACCCCAGCTTCCATTTTTGGGCCGTGGTGAGCGTGCGCCGAGCTGGTTGGGTGGTGAGGCTTGTGGATTGCAGGGTGAAGGGGGTCGTCGTCGTTGTGGGTGTCAGGCGCGGTCGGGAGGAGATGCGTGTTGTTGAAAAGGGATGGCGAGCATTCTGGAGTGTGAGGGAGCGGATTCGGGGGAGGGCGCTGGTGGCGCGCCGGGAGAGCGTGCTGAGCATTGTTGCGGTTTGTCTTCAGTATCTGTGTTGGTGTTGATATCAAGGGAGTTAATTTGGTGGAGATGAGTCAAGATTTCGGTAAGTCTCCTCAATTGATATGTTCGAGGAGATAAAATATGGGTGGGTAAGATGAGGGATAGTTGTATGGGAAGACAAGCAGCGGAGCGGAGGTTGTCGGCGGGACGATTTTGTATGACCTAAAGCGGAATGGTCCGAGCTTCTCCTCCGCCGCCCTGCACTGAATGACATGACGTCGCATTCACCATCTTTCTTCAAGGTAGTATCCCTACATGCATTCATCGCATAATTTTCGATCTTCGATCTAGTCAAGGGCAAAACTAGCAGAGGCATAATGTGTGGACGATACGCACTAGGCGTGGTACGTAACCTCAATACATCCAGTCTCGCCCACCTCTACCCCATCTATACATTTATAGTTACGAGCAGCAAATCAGTATTCGGTCCAAGATGAGCTAACACCCCCAAAACCAAAAGCGCATGAACTTCGTTCAACGCCGTCTTCAAGAACAAGGCATGCCCGTCGACGAAGCTCCAGACGACGAGGAAGTCCGCGAAACATATAACTTCGCACCGGGCAACAATGGCGCGGTGTACCGCGTGGATACAGCATCCACCGGCGCAGCAGAGCATGAGCAGCAGCATCAGCATCAGCCACCAGAGCACGACGACAACGATAGCCCTACTAACCCCCAACAAGACCCCACCACCACCCAACCGCCAAGTCCCGACAAGCAGAAAGCCCACCGCCCCCGCTACAAAATCCAAAGTATGCGATGGGGCCTGATCCCGTTCTGGACGAAGCGCAAACCCGACTACGGGTCGCTGATGCGCACGATCAACTGCCGGGATGACTCGCTGCTTGAGGACCGCGGAATGTGGACGTCGATGAAGCGCAAGAAGCGCTGTGTCGTCGTCTGTCAGGGGTTCTTTGAGTGGTTGAAGAAGGGACCCGGGGGCAAGGAGAAGGTGCCGCATTTTGTGCGGCGGAGAGATGGGGATCTGATGTGTTTTGCCGGGTTGTGGGATTGTGTGAGGTATGAAGGTGAGTTTTCTGCTTTTGTTTGGATGGCGGGAGGGGGGTTTGTGATATGTACGTGGGGTTTGAGCTAATGGGAAGAGGGCAAAGGGTCGGATGAAGAGCTCTATACATTTACGATCATTACAACATCCTCGAATCCGTACCTCAAGTTTTTACATGATCGGATGCCTGTGATTCTCGAGCCCAACAGTGTGGAGATAAATCAGTGGCTGGATCCGGGCCGGACCACGTGGTCGAAGGAACTGCAAGCCATATTGAAGCCGTACGAGGGCGAGTTGGAGTGTTATCAGGTGCCGAAAGAGGTTGGGAAGGTGGGGAACAACTCCCCGGACTTTATCGTGCCGGTGAGCAGTAAGGAGAACAAGAGCAATATTGCCAATTTCTTCGCCAATGCCAAGAAGGCTGCGCCGGAGAGTGGTGATGCATTGTCGAAAGAGGATTCGGACGACAAAACCGTGAAGGATGAACCAGACCATCGGGACACGGTAAACACTGAGTGGACCGAGGACAATGCTCCGCTGCCGGCTACGGGGGTCAAACGGGAGCATCCGGCAGACAGTCCTGCGGAAGTCGAGGATGAAGCTGTGAAGAGGCAGAAGACTCAGCCTAGCCTGCCAGCCTCACCGGATCAGGGTACCGAGCAGAAAGCAAGTCCAACGCAAGCACCAAGTCGAGGAAAGCAAATGCGCAGTGCAACCCACAATCAGAAGCCGGCGAAAAAGCCCCAGCAGAAGAAAGCGGCGGCAGGGGTTCAGCCCATAACGAATTTTTTTCAAAAATGATTTTTGTTTTTTTCCCCATCTGGCTTGGCAGCAAAGTATTTTTTTTGGCGTGAATTGGGTCGTCTGCAATTATGAGCTGGTCTGTGAGCGGCGTGGTTCCATTTTATCGAGTCTATTTTACAGATTGTGTCAACTGTCCAGCAGTTTTTGGATCAGTGCAGTCGTTGGAGACGGCAATGAGAACAGCAAGGGTCTATTGTACATGGTCACTGCCGACGGAAAATGATCCCGTCTCCTGCTGGCGCAGCTTTTGCACCAGCTTTTCTCGCAGAAATGGGCTCAGCCCCAGACTGTTATACCCTGGTTAGTTTTGGGTTTAGAATGACGGTGCTTGCATGACTTACATTCCATCCCGAGTCACCACGCGATAAGTCCCTGTTGGGTTCGTCAGCTTGGGTCGGTGAAGAGCTTTTCGTATATCGGAGTACATACCGCTCGACTGGTAGTTACCGTTCCCACCCACGAAGTCTCCTTCGCCGTCGACTTCCAAGCTCCCGAAAATATCTTCCGGCCTAGTTTCAAGCTATCAGTTATTGACTTACAGCACAAGCCGGACACCATCCATACCAAGCGATACGGCCGTACTCAGGTGGCCGTCGGTTGTCCGAAAGATGTATCCAACCACCTCTTCCAGCGGAGCCAGCGCCACCTTGACCACTGGCTCCGCCGCTGGAATCGCCCTCGCTGCGGCGTTTCCTCGTACGTCCGCCGGTCAAAAGCACCCCGCCGGTGCTCAGATTAGCTCCTGACGTAGACACCATGACCTGTGCTTGCGATATAGCGTCGGGGTCTTTGTGGCCGTGCTCAGTCATGACATCTTGCAAAATTTCCAGGAATTTAGGGTTCTCTTTGAATGAGTCTGGCGTGGGAGGTAGTTTGGATGATACACCGATGGCTAGGTCGGGATTGGTTGGCTCGGAAGGAAGCAAGGACAGTATATTGGTGCCATTCTTGGGGAATACGTACTGTGAGAGGTTGTTAGCACGAAAGAGGGTCAAAAGAAGCGAAATGGCTTCTATTGAAGCTCGCGACGCTGCGCCAGTGGCTCGAAGGATGCACTTACTATGTGAGGATTGCCTTCCAAGGTCGACACAGAGCGAATCTGTGCCCACTGGGGCATTTGGCGCACTGAATTCCTCAAAGCGAACATTCTGAGGGAATGAAGAAAAAATCAAGAATGATTGATCCTAGAAGTATCTTTGGACATCGAGTCGAAACAATAAATGAAGCGCAAGCTTGTACCCCGGGGCCGATGACGATTGTAGAACAGAACAAACCAGACAAACTCATGTGATTGCGCGTTTTCGGGCGGGCTGGAAGCAGCAGCTCCGCCCGCATTGAATGAATGACCTTGAAGGCAACTCACTCAACTCACTTCCTTGTCCTTGTCAACTTAGCGGTTTTGTGGGGGATCTTTCTCCCTCCCTCTCTGTCTCTTTCCTTGCTTTTTAATTGATGTTCTATTTTTGTCGAGTCACTTTCCGTGCAGATACTATTTAAGGTCGCAAAGGCTCGTTGCTTCTTTTCGTTACCGGTTGCATTCCCGCGAAAAGAATGATTTGAGTCCGTATGGCTCTGCCTTAGCAAGTGTGGTTCTATTCTCTTTTTTTGATACTCGGATCCAAGTTTCGCGCCTTTAAGCTTGCCTTCTCTTCTTGATCGCACAAAGTGCAGACTACAATTTCTGCTCCGGCCTTGACTTCTCAAGGGAAATACAGAGAGAGAGCCCGTCATGGCGACGCCATCGTCCAAGCCGAACCCAGGAGCAACACCGACCTACCTGACTTCCTCGCCTCATCCAGCTGGCGCGCACCCAGCCCGCCCCATCACGCACAAGTCACCCGCGGGGAGAACCCCCTCCGTCTCCGGACCAGGCGGTCACATCCAGCCCCCCAACAGCAGCAACCCCGCCAACGCCTCGGCGCACCACTATGCCACCCCGCTCGCGGCGACGACCGGGGCCGACGACCCCATCACGCTGAGCTCGCCGTCGGCTCTGCTCGCGCTCGGCGGCTACAGCGGGATCAGCCCGTCGCCGGCCGGCCACGACGGCGGCCTGGTGGGCGCGGGGATGAACGACAGCGACATTCAGGCGCTGGGCATGCAGGGCCTGAAACTGGGCGGCGGCGGCGGCGTGCGGGACAACGACGAGGAGCGGAAGAGACATATTGAGGATGTGGTGCAGCTGCTGCGGACGCGAATCGCGGGCCGCGGGGTCTGCCGCGAGGGCATTGAGCGCCTGGGCCAGCTCGAGGGGTTCGAATCGATCTGGCAGGAGGACAGCCTCAGCATCGCCGGCAACTTTGTGGATCTCGAGATCGAGTTCCACCGCGGCCACAATGTCGTCAAGGAGGTGAGTCTGAGCTACGTGACGCCCGAGTCGACGGACGGCGAACAGCGCGAGGAGGCGACGGCCGTGCTGAAGCGCGACCTGATCCAGTCCCCCGCGGACGGCGAGCGGGGCGCGTGGAAACCGCTGACCGGGTTCCATGAGAACCTGCAGTGGCTGGCGCGCCATGATAGACTCAGTCAGGAGGTCAACTGCTTTGAGGCGATCGAGGGCTTGTATGAGAGCTTGAAGCGCGTATGGGAGGCGGAGTGGGATCAGCGCAAGTTTCTGGGCGTCTACGATCATCTCTGCAGTGGCTGGGTCGGTCGGCCGTCTCTACACAAGGGGGGCCGCGTGGGGCTCGGTCTTGACTACTGGGTGCAGCAAGCGCAGGTCCTGGATGCGAAGCAAGCGAAGCAGAAATCCGCCTCCTCCGACGAGATGGCCGTCGATCAGCTGGTGGAGGATGACGAGGCCGCGCGAAAGGGCAAGTGGAGCGTTGTGGTTGAGTGCGAAGAGGGATATCCATCTCTTCGCGTGTCGAAAGACTGGGTTGCCGCGGAGATTCTGACAACAGCCCACAATGGCGAGAATGGTCCCTCCTCGAGTGAGTCGGCCGGGTCTTCTGAGGGAGTTGTTGTCAACTGGACCGAGCCCCCTGAAACCGTGATTGCGGCCGCGCAAGGCCACTCGGACGCCATGGCGCTCGACTCGAATATGCTGGGCTCTTCTGCGCCCAACCGCCGGTTTGTGGCTAGGATGGAACCCCCGCTGGATCTCCCCATTTTGGCGGCGTCAGATATCTACCGCCATCTGGGCATGCAGTTGCCTCCGGAATTCAAGATGGTCACATACGATGGACTGCTGGCCCCTGGCTGGTCGCCATTATCGGCGGCTGGTGCGATGGGACTGGGACCGGAAGGAGCATCGCAGCTTGGTCGCAGAAGCCGTAGGCTGTCGTTGCAGACCATTGACAAAGATGGCAAGCCGTGCAAGAAACAGCATTGCTACACGTTCCAGCCCTTTGAATCTGTCGCAGGTCGGACTCTGAGAGACATTCCGTTCTCGCACCCAAGACAGCTTGCAGACATACTTCCGGTACGGATCCTGTGTTTTATTGTGCTTGTTATGAGGGCATACTAATGCTTTATTCGCTAGATTTTACGACAGTACGCGTTCCTGGCGAATTTGATCCGTGGCATCTTCACTACTACGACTAAGCCCGACAACGACAAACTTCATGCACAGGAAGATCTTTCCAAAGGGTTCTTCAATCTCTCGAATGCCAACAAATCGCAGACGATAACCAAGGGTGACATCATTATTCTCAGCAATGACGATCCCAACGAGAAGAGGTTGAACTCATTGCTTGGAGGGTTTGGACAAGCAGGTGCTCATACTGTAGGCAAGGGGAAGGGTGCTATGGACGGAAGCTTTGACGATGATTCGACCACCGAGGATGACGTCAAAGTGGACGTGACCTTGCGCACGCAGCTTGGTCAAGCCCCGGTCATCATGCTCCTGTTCACTGTGGGCAACCTTCAAGGGAAATCGACACTGGGTCAAGAATATTCTGCGCTGAGCAAAGTCTCGGTCAGCCTTGAAGTCGGACTCAACGGTCGCGTGTCCGTCATCGACATGACTGGTTTGTTTGATGATGAGAACACCAGTATGGATCCGATGGACACTCAAGCGAGCGGAGGCTATGACAATGAGATATCCGAGTTGCAGAAGACCATCGCGAGGGTACTAGAAGTCTCGCAGGACTTGGGGATTCTGGTAGAGTGGGTTTTGCGATGGGCTCGACAGCGCAAGAGCCGCTGATAGCCTAACCCCCCAGACCGGTGTAGGTCACGGATACGCCGCAGCCACGGTGTGTGGGGAAGAATCGTCTTCAGATAGTGACCTGTCGATTGGCAATCAGACGAGGCGGTGACGTAATAGGGATGGCCATGCGTTACCTGTCCTATCTCCCTCTCTCTCTCTGTGCATGGAGGCTTGAACAAGCTTTGCTGGCCATTCTGGAAGCAGAGTTTCAATCCGTTCGCTCGAATTTAGTCCCAATGCAGTGTCTGCATGGGGCGTACGGGGGCCGCCAAATCCCAATCTGGCGTCTCTGACCTGCACTGGACTGGGACTCGTCTGGTGCTATCTGGGCCTAGCCGGATGTGGAAGAGACGACGCTCAGCTCAGACCCCCAGACTTCCTCAGTGGTTCCATGTGAGATCACAGAGCTGCGTCACGTCAAGTGCCCCGAGATCGTGCAGCGTGGGGATTGCTCCCTCGGCCCTAGGGACCCTGGACCAGCCGAGGACAAGGAGGATACGAGACTCTCGAGCCGAACGATACCATGATTTGAGATTTGCAAAATGGGCCGTCCGCTCCGGCGGAACATGATTGATTCAAGGGCAATTGTACCTGCAGGACGTCGCTAGCTCTGCTCTAATATAAGACAGGATCTTACTTCCATAGTATTACATACTACATACTACACAATACATACTATGTAAGCTGGAATATTTACCTAGTTAGCATCAAATCCCGGCACGCGCAACAACTGTTGGAATCAGTCCAGTAAGAAGCCAGGCCAGAAAACCGGCCGTAACCGAACCATGACCCCCAAACTTCTGCCCTGTGGGAAGGATTGAAGACCCTGAGTCGGAGGCTCCGTCCCTGGAAAGACGGCAATGCCGACGCAATAATGGGGCTGGCTGTCTGTACGGAGTACGGGGAATAAGGCAAGGAAGAATACGGATAACTTACCCAGCAGGTGATCTGATCTGATACCTCAGTATTTCCACGCAATTTCTGCAGAGGCGTCGACTGAAGTCTGAACCAAACCCATCTGCCAGAAGTCGATCAGTTCTGACCCTGTAGATCAAGCCAACACTCCTTTTACTGTAAGTTATAGTGTTGGAAATGGGGTAGGTAACTAGTATGAGGGATTTTTCACCCGCTTCCGTTTTCCGGCCCATCATTCCTCATCCTCCCCGGACATTTGACCACCTCCCCTACCCAGATGCAAGGGGAGAAATGGAAATGGACATGGAAATGCAAGACCTTTGGGGTGTGTTTAGGTTTGACCAGAGCAATTTTGTGTCTGGAGGTGTTGGTTGGTCGCCGCCGGGTCATTTGTTCCCGGGCGCAAAACACTACAACTAGCTACCTAAGAAGCATGCATGAGCTGTCAAAACGATTATTTTCCTTTTTTTTTAATTTTTTTTTTTTCCTCCCCTTCAATTTTTGCGTGGTCTGCATGATTGCTCCCGAAGAATGCGGGAATTTTACTTTCCTGTTACTCTCTATAACTTTTTAAACTTTGGAGCAGTTCGAGGAAATTTAGTTTGAGGAAATTACAGAGTATGCAGGTGTCAAAAAGAGATTGTGATTTGGATCAACTGCGCGACTTACTCTCCTTGACTTGCTTGCACTGTACAGTACAGGAAGTGTCCATTCCTGTAGTGTCCTCCGTAGTTAGACGTTCGTAGTCTAATGAGTCTAAATGGGGGTCTCGTCTGCGTACAGCTAGCTGCCTAACTATGGAGCTTTTTCGATTGTGGTTGTTTTGGCCTGAAATTTATTTTGGTTACTTGGTCTACATACTGTGTACAGAGTACATTGCCTAGCTCTATAGATAGGGAGAGGTATTTTTGGAATTGAGACTGAATAGGGCTGCTGCTGCTGCTGCTGCTGCTGGTTCTTGTGTTTCAGTTTTGTTTTGGAAGTTTGCATCGTCTTTTACTTTGGGTACGTTATGAATTTAGGATTGGGTGTCTATTTTGCTTACTTAGATCGATTCTTCAGGCATAAGCTCGGTGGGAATAGTTATATAATGACAATCTAGGATATTATATAGCAAAGCATGGGTATGACTTATATAACAAATACCTACTCCGTAGAAAAACCATCTACCAAACTCTACGTGTTCATGGCCGGCAGTGCTATGGTTCGCTTGCTCGCTCGCGTCTCGCGTCGGTTGAATGAGTCACAACCACAACAGCAGTTGGAAACCCCCAAATTCAAAATCTAATACTCAGGACAAGCAAATCGGCACAGAAGTAGATCGTTCCTGTTCCTATCTCCCGTATAAGTTACTGTCCTCAACCCGGATAAAAGTGGGGAGGGGGGACGGAATTTGAACATGGTCTGTCTGGTCTATCAGAATGGGAGCTGTCAGTTCATTAGTACCATGTACCATTCATGTACACACGGTTAGAATACTTCGGGTCAGGCATTGTGGAGGTTCTTGTTAGTTCGTTAGTTCTTCAGGGAGGCTGTTCAATATCACTCTGTACAGGAATGAAGATTAAGTGGTTGGAAAGGTTGTTGGGTTGTTGAGGGAAGGACAGGACATAGATCTCCAACGCGTCTTGCAGACGGAGTACATAGGGATTGCAAATTCTATAGACGTAAGTTATCCATACAGGGTATGTTTCAACCTGCAGCGTCTGCGTCGCAGCTTACTACTCTCTAGTATGCATGTCATCCCACACCCGCTATACAGTCCGACATCTAGAACCTCGACCGACCACTGACTACCCAACCTTCAACCACCATCATCGTGTCTCGTATGTGTTGACCTATTTTGCAAATTCTCACCTAAAAACCACGTCCCTGTAAAGCTGACCAACTGCAATATACTTAGTACTATGCTAATTCCTTCCACTATCGACGGGATATCAGGTGTTCTTTGTTCCCCCCCCCCTCCCCCCGTCTGGATCCATAATGAGATCCACCAGCCAAATTAGTCCTTACCCGACGGCCGGCCCGGCCATCGCACAATCAACAATCTGTAGCTCCTATCAACTTCTGCTGTACCCGCCACACGGGCTCGATTTTCTTCAGCCAAATTCGCAGAGGTTCCTCTCCCTCGCGCACAGTGAGCAAGCGCAATTCTATCCTCACTGCGTCCCTAAGAAAGCGACTTCCTACCCCCTCTGCCTGTGCAGGCTGAAATCGGCCCGACACCAGTCAGCAGCGTTTGTCATGACCCGGGGCAGGGAGCCAATCGGCAGTGGACGATAAGAGGAGACAAGGCAGCGGAGAAGGTGATTGATCAGGAGGCGGGGATCTACAGCTGGTCCCATGGCTGTGGCCATGTTTCCGATAAGCTGATTGTCTGTGGCTTGGGGCCGGTGAGGGATTATTTCCCCATTTGTTGACAGATGCTGCACTCGTCGCTTGAAAGGGCGCATCTCCACGACTCCACCCTTTGCTGGAAATTGACGCCATGGCTCGAGAATCGGGGTTGATTCGTGCCTGACCGCGACTACTGCTCGTTTTTGTTGGCAGTCAAATTTGCAATCCTGGATATGTTGGTTCATTGATTGACCACGATAGTCATGAATGGATAGCAAAATAATCCCCGCGGTCCAAGTTGAGACAGGAATGGTGTAACTGTGTACGGAGTACGGCGTACGAAGTACTCGTACTGCTAAGCCTCAGTTTCTTGAGCCTGCGCCACAGTCAGGAGTCACGATTTGAAACCTTTGGACATCTATTCCTGGCTTTGACCGCCTCCGCAGACGATACGGGAGCCTGTTTATAGAAACATTGTCTCGCCTTGGGCTCTGCGACTATTGCCGCCATTGCGTGGAATTAAGCTATGATGCGCTGGGTGAGTTGCCATGATATCGAGGCTCTCTCGTCGGGTGGAGGCCTGATAGAACCTTGACGACATCCACAGGGCTGATCGAGGAGAACAGGAAAGGCAGCCACTCATTCTTACCCGGATTCCTGAATCTCCCGGCTTAGCCCTGTTGCCATTTGTCGCAGAATACCCTGGGGAAGGGCAAGCCATAATGATGACGCTGATGCAGCGGGAGCCCCTCCCCTTGATCGGACACTAAGAGACTTGATGAGGGTCGCCGCTAAGTACAGTACACACTGTACTCACAGAGAAGCGAAAAGTCTGGGGGATAGACAGGGATAGCTGGATGGATAAGGGCTTCTTCCCTCCGGAACCACCCATCTGCCATTCACCAAGAACTCTTCTCCCCTGCGCGGTCACCCCGTTCACCCGTCCATTCTTCCCTTCCCCCCTTTGACTTTACCCCCGTTGCCGGTGCAAGGAACCTTTTTCCCCTTCTCTTCGCCGTCCTGCACCCAAGGCGGTGGCAGGGAACGGCTGTGACTCGGCTGATTGTTCATATTAGTCACCCGAACCCAGAAATAACTGCCGTTAACATGGAAACATGGCCGGTCTCGGGGGTGACGACGATGAATGGTGACGCTTTCTTCGAGAATGGTTTTGCCACGCCCCACCGGACGCAAAATCTGGGTTGCCCGCGTGGTATTTGAATTACCGGCTGTCTGTACGGACAGGCAATTCATTCCCCGGGGTAATAGCTGTCAACGAGGATAGGTAGACATTGAATCCTCAAGTTCCTCCCCAAAGTTTTTCCACCACCATGTATGGGGTGGGAGATTGGATCCGATCTGTGCGCGCTGCTCCCGACACGCTACACGGAAAAATCGAGAATTGACGCGGTCGAATTCCATCCATGCGCGATTAAAATGAAAACTCTTTTTCCCCCATTCAGTCCGGCAGGCGCGCCAGGATCCACCCACGCGACTCATGGCGGGGTTTCGAGGGGTAGTCAGCGATAAGACATCCCTCTCAATTTAGATAACCGCAAGGTGCAGTTTGGCCAGTACGTATTGGGGTATCTTGTGCGGCGGTAACATCCTGGTACGGATTCCTGTGATATCAAATTCGCTGCCTCGGTTTCCCTTCTTTGGTAGATAGAAGAAGAGCATGATCACTTTGATCCCAGCTCTTCGATGACAATATGGTCTCACTCCAGCCACATGTATCGTTTGCGATAAGGCAACTAAAGATAGGATGCGGCAACCTGAGTGTCCTCTCAGGTGCTTCCTATCAAGTATCAACTCTATCCTATCATCAACTCTATCCTGTCCATGCCATGGCGCTCTGCCAATGATAACCCCGGTCATTGCGATTAGGCGCAGGTCACGTCCGAGCTATTCGGGTCCTGCAGCTGATATGCATGGGGACTGACGTTTGCTTGATATTGATAATGGGTTTTAGCAACCGTTTCGTGTTGCTATCTTTCAGCCACCAGGGATAGGAAGTAGCAAAAAGAAGGCAGACGAAGAGTTGACAATGTCACAGCCGTGATGATGGAGGGGGAGAGAAAGGAAGTCAAGGCATACAGGTCAGCCGACATAGAAAGAGGTGCGGCCTGCCAATTATCAAGTCTGATAGTACTTTCGGTGGTTCTGTGCTTGTGTGCTTCTTGTCTGTCTGATAGGGATGGATGGATCCAGGTTTGAACCCAGATCACCACCGCGTGGGGGGCCCAGCATCGAAGATGATCCATCTGGGGAAGCCCAACCGTTTCCGGCCTGGAATGAGGATATGGTGACTAGGTAGCAGGTGCTGGCCTGACCTGGTTGATCATTATCATCGAAAGGACTTACCTATCAGAAACCAAGAAGATAGGATTACATTGCGAGGAAGGTACCTATAGTAGTGTGGGAGGTTAGATTAATGGCGTGTGACAGGCAATTCCTTCCTTTCGATAGCTTCAATTGCGCATCGAGATTACTTGTTCGGGTAATATCCGTGCTGGACTGACCGCTGCATCCCAACAGTAACTTTAGTTCAAAAAGTCTATCAAACGGAGGGTCGCAATTGCCTACGAATACTACTAATGGCGGTCATGGTTATTTTACAAAACCTTTTAACGATGGGCTGACTGACATGACTACGACGACTGCCAGCGTAGGTAATCTTGACATCGGAAAGAGTGAGTGGTCGAGGCTGGCCCATTGATAGAATGCGGGCGCAGTTCTGGTGGCGTCCCCGAACCCTGGTCAATCCTGCAGCCTTGGTTGCAGTGTGCTGTTGAAAATGCGTCCCAAATGTGTCCCATCTCTGGAAGCTGTCGAGTCTGTAGGACTGAGTAAGGAATGAAAGAAAGAAAGAAAGAGTACGGGCAATCATTGTAGAGAAAGCAACCTCATTAGTGATGTGCATCTCCAGTCGCAAGTGCAAGAAAGAGCATCACGGATGGAGTAATAAATTACCAGGTCCCAAGACCGTGCCCAACCGAGACGGTAATTTTCATTACAGCCAAGTTTATTTTTGAACTTTTTCTTCCCGGAATGGAAGTGGAAGTGGGTGGGACTGGGTCTTTTTTGGGAAAGGATTTTTTTTTTTGCCTCTCTCTTACTCACTTTCACTCTTTTGCCGGTAGCCCCAGGCCCGGCCGACCACAGGTTTTGATTGAATGAATCAATGAAATGATTAAATCGGTTTAGAAAATCAGAAATTCAGAACATGGGAAAAAAAGACGCACCCCGCCGCCTTTTCTCCCTCCTTCCCGAAAGAAAAACCTATTCTCTTAAATTTAAAGGATATCCTCCCCCCACCCAGACTCCCGTTGTGACTTGCTTTCTCCATTCTCATCCCATCATTTCCTCTCCGCCATACTTTATCATCTCTCCCTCCCCCATCCTTTACTCTCTCTCTCTCTCTATTTTCAAGAGCAACGTTTGATCCTTCCGCCGCTCTCGCTATAAATCGCACTACATCAATCTTTTGATTGTCCTGTTTGTGTCGTTCGACTGTCATCTGAACAATCCAAGTCTACGAGCTTTGCACCTGCAAGCTTCATTGCTACAAAGCATCCTTTTGTTTTCTATCTTACACACACACCCACACACATATTCACAATGGTACGCATTCCTTAAGTCGGTTTGGCAACTGCCCCCAGGGGTCATTGTTTGTCCGAATGCATACTCTGCAGCGACAAGAACTGCGCGCTGACTCGTACTCTCTCTCACTGCAGGCTGAATCAACCACCATCTCCAACACGGAGAATGTGCGTTCTTGTCTCATTGCTACCTTGCAAGATGTTTCTTGAACCGCATTGCGGTTTTAAGGAAATCTCATACTGACTGATGCGCTGGCAACAGCTCATGAAGTACATGTCCCTCGACCAGCGGGGTAACGTCCAGGCCGAGTACATCTGGATCGATGCCACCGGTGGCACTCGTTCCAAGACCAGGGTACGCCTCCCCTTATTCTCATATCCCTTCAATTTCGCCATTGCAGGTAGCGCAGCGTGTGCGTTGGACCGCGCGGGACGCGGAGAGAATGGCTGTTATCCGGAGGGATGGAGGGATTCCTGCTCCCGATAAGCCCTGCGCACGGGGATCCGACCCAGCACGCCCGCCCGCCCGCCCTGCAATCCACCTGCATTAGTCTCACGTGATTTATCGACTTATCCACGAAAGTATGACTAATCACTATAACTTCCCCCACAGACTCTGTCCAAGTCCCCCAAGTCCGTTGATGAACTGCCCGAATGGAACTTCGATGGCTCCTCCACCGGCCAGGCCCCCGGTGACAACTCCGATGTCTACCTCCGCCCCGTTGCTATCTACCCCGACCCCTTCCGTCTCGGTGACAACATTCTCGTCCTTTGCGAGACCTGGGATTCCGATGGAACCCCCAACAAGTTCAACCACCGCCACGAGGCTGCCCGTCTGATGGAGGCCAACGCCAAGGAGGAGTTTTGGTTCGGTCTGGAACAGGAGTACACCCTCCTCGGTACCGATGGCTGGCCCTACGGCTGGCCCAAGGGTGGTTTCCCCGGTGCCCAGGGCCCCTACTACTGTGGTGTCGGTACCGGCAAGGTCTACTGCCGTGACATCGTCGAGGCTCACTACCGTGCTTGCTTGTACGCTGGTATCAAGATCTCCGGTATCAACGCTGAGGTTATGCCTTCCCAATGGGAGTACCAGGTTGGCCCTTGCCAGGGTATTGACAGTGAGTATTTTGTCCTGTTGCAGTCGCGATCATCACGTACTAATCTCTTTCGCAGTGGGTGACGAGCTCTGGATGTCCCGCTTCCTCCTCCACCGTGTCGCTGAAGAGTTTGGCGTCAGAATCTCCTTCGAGCCCAAGCCCATCAAGGGTGAATGGAACGGAGCCGGTCTCCACACGAACGTTTCGACCGCCTCCACCCGTGCTGACGGTGGCATGAAGGCTATTGAGTCCTACATGAAGAAGCTCGAGGCCCGCCACGTCGAGCACATTGCCGTCTACGGTGAGGGTAACGAGGAGCGCCTGACTGGTCGTCACGAGACCGGCAGCATCGACAAGTTCAGCTACGGTGTTGCCGACCGTGGTGGCTCTATCCGTATCCCCCGCCAGGTCGCCAAGGACGGCAAGGGTTACTTCGAGGATCGCCGTCCCGCCAGTAACGCCTGCCCTTACCAAATTACTGGTATCATCGTGGAGACCCTTTGCGGTGGCAACTAAGTGCGTCTAGCACATTTACTCCAAATGTGAAAAACATTTCATCTTAGCGCTCGTATACCCTCCGGCGTCGACATGGAGTCTGATTGCGATGCAGCCTGGTCGTGGGAGAGCAAACTATAGAATTTTTCTTCTTCTTTTCTCTCTTCATGATGGTACTTCGGAGTTTCTTTCGAACTCTCTCTCGTGTGCCAGCGTCTGTTGATGCATTCGTTGTCCTGTTGCTGGTCTTGCATGTTTCTTTCTTACCTTGGGTTATGTGTTACGTATGGCATAGAGGACTGATACTCGGAGGAGAACCGACGACGGTCTTTTTGAAATTGAAAGTGGGGATGAAACTGGAAGGATCAAATAGCTTTAAGGCCGAAACCACGGTCAGTATCATAGTGTTCAAATAATCAATCGTTACGAATAAGCACATCCTCAGGATGTGAACATGTCAAATCTTCTTTGCCCTTGGCCCCATTTGCGCCTAAACCATATGGACTGTTTAAAGTGTAATCTCAACATTTAAATCAAAACTAGATACAATGATTTATAGTTATATCCTATAATCACACCTAGGCGGTCCATACGATTCTTGCAAGGCTCGATGTCTAACGTCTTTTGCATGCAATCACGGACCCAAGGCCCATGCATCGGCCATCACCATCATCATCATCATCCGCATCATCAACCACCCCGCTTAAAAACCTTGAACAACCCGGCTCCCAACCCATCCAGACCCCTCTGCCTGGCCTCGCGTCTGGCCGCCCCATCCGCGGCCACCGCCGCACCACTGCCTTCCTTATCCCCATTCTTCTTCCCATCCACGACACGCAGCAGCACCTCCATGGTGACAGCCGCCAGGATACTGGCGCACAGTATGCCGACCATGACGAGGTTACTCTTGCGGTACTTGGCGCGGCCGGGGGCCTCGTAGTCGCTCTTCCACCCGGAATACAAAGCGTAAGTGGTCATGATACTGCCCAGGTTGCCGAGGCCCGAGACGACGGCGGAGGCGGCGGCGACGCCGACCTCGCCGTGGCGCGGCTGGAAGATCTCCGTCGTCCAGGTCATGGTGATGGGGACGGTGGGGCCCAGGCCGAAGCCCACGATCAGCAAGCCCCCGTACCGGGGCCAGGAGTTAGTCGCCGTGCCGGCGTAGGTGGTCAGCAGGAGGCCTAGGATCTGTAGGAGGACTGGGACGGAGAAGAAGAGGGAACGGTGGCGGTGGAAGCGGTCGCTGATCGGGGTGACGAGGAGGATGGCGATTAGGTCCATCTGTTTTCGGGGGGTTAGTTTGACCTTTGGGTTATGGGGTTTGTGGTTTATTGGGGGGGGGGGGGGGGGGCCAAAACGAACAATCCAGATCGGGGCAGTCAGGAGACTGAGACCAATCCCGTTCAGCGAAGGGTTGATGCTCTGGATGATGACCGTGGCGTAACTCTGCGTGCCG
>WOUI01000451.1:0-26041 GCA_012184565.1 Aspergillus floridensis | reverse complement strand
GCTCTTCCTCGGACAAGCCTCTTTTTTCCATCTTGCTCTGCTGTTTCTCTCGGGCCTAGCGAGGGAGAAGCGAGTCATTTTTTTTTTTTTTTTTTTTTTTTTTTTTTTTTTTTTTTTTTTTCGCACGATTCCAAGTAAGACATGAGAGCATGACGTACCTTTAACTGTTCCTTGTGTTCTTCCGCAACAGCCAGGACATCGGCGATATATTCACCGAAGCCGAGATCGCGCAGGGCGCGCTCGACATGTTCGCAAGCGATCGTCTTCTTGGCCTCTTTCTCGCTGATGTCGTTGGCCTCGGAAGAGATCAAGGTGATGAATTCGACACAGCATTCCATAAGCAGATCGCGGGCATCTTTGGAGAAAGTCTGACCGGAGGAGGGTGGGAGGATCTCGGTGATGATTTTCTGGACCGTCGCTATAGATTCCGTGGTGGTTAGTCTCTATACGCGTATTCGCTTGCATCGGGCCAAGAACGCGACCGATGTTGACAAAGAAACCTTTTGCGCCCGCGCCCTCGCAAACAACGCGACACTTAAAACCACATACCTTTCGGAAGCGACAGGTCGTCGTTTGCTGTAGATTTGTACGAGTCAGCATGTAATTGTATTGCGCTGAGAGAGTAAGGCTGAGCACGTACAACTGAACTCTCGATCCGACATGGTCGACAAATGATGAGTGAGAGGGAAGAGAAAAGAAGGGGTGGGTAGGAGGTAGTCCCGCGCTCGGTGAAGCTGTTCTTCACAAGAAGTATGGCTCGCCCACCGCGCGCGGGGACTAGGATGGTCTAAATAGCTGTGAGGGCCAAATTCCCGGCGGCGCGGAGGGACTCGAACACGGAACGGAAGAACTAGGCTAACAGTCTGGGCAGAATCCTACCGCCCTCGTGGGTTTTTATTCGGCGCCGCAGCTTCGAATTTTTTTCTTTGCTTCTTCATTCGCACAGTGCCCTTCGCACAACAAGGAAACTTGATTTTGGCTTCCTGTTCCAAGTTCTTGCTCTGGCCAACCTTTGTTGGTCAAATCCAACAACAATGGACTAACATAAATGGTATGTTTATTCTTCGTTTTCCCTTTCGCTCCCTCTTGCTATTTTACTATGATGAACATCGTTGTCGCCCCTATCAGACCATTCTATGGTGACGTACACTGTCCAAGCCAAACGGACTACTGATATCCTTGCAAAATCTGCATTTTGTGATCGCTCAGAATATTTCAGGAGTTCCTTACTGACTGACTTGAAGAACTTTTAGGCAATTTCGATTTGAGATTCGATACCAAAGATATTGATATAATGAAATCAATTTTTTTCTGCTTACAATCTCTTTTGTAAAATTTCTCCCACAATAGAATAGCTTAAGGTATGCTTTTGCAGTTCTCCATTTTTACCCCCCCCTGTTATGTGATGAACAACCTACATTCCATGCTAAGTATGAAGGTGTGCTACACCTAATGCTTCTACAATGTACCTGCTTTTCATCTTTCGGCTGATCAAAACAACTCTATCTCGATTCTTGTTCTATGAATTTCTTCGATAGTAGTATATGCTAACTGGCTTTCTAAAGTGGACGCAGGATTCGAGAGTAGATCTATTCCTGGAAATTCTCCAGGAGGGCGTCGTTCCAGCTGGGAGACGCATGTTAGTTAGAATTTCACACAATGGCAGAATTTTTTCCTACAACTTACTTCAAGAATTTTCCGGTCAACGAGCTCGGGGCATCCAGCACCAGCTTGGCCATGACATGGCTTGGTTGCTCCACCTTGAGCAGCTTGCCGCTCTCGTAGGCTCCTGTGAACTTGGCGTGCACCTGAGGCTCCAGTGTCGTAGCATGGTCCTCGCGCAATTGGCGCTGCATCTCGGTGTCGACCATCCCGGGACGGATGGAAATGCTGGTGACATCGGGTTCCTCCTCGCCCAAGGTTAGGGCAAGATGGTTCATGGCGGCCTTGGTCGCACCGTAGAGACCCCACCCCCTGTAGGCGGACACTGCGGCACCCGACGAGGTGAAGATGATCTTGCCCTTAGATTCCCGCAATGCTGGAAGCCCGGCCTTGACCTGATTGTCGTGGGCTGTGCGTTAGCTTTCTCCCAGGGCTTCGAGGCTCTAATGCGAGCGACTCACAAATGCGACCAAGCTCATGAAGTTGACGTCGAATCCCTGCTTCCACTGTTCCGGGTCGGCTTCCGCAACCTTGCCGACTTGTCCGAGGATGCCGTGGTTCAGGACCATGCCGTCCAGACGGCCAAAGGTCTTGAGCGCCAGGTCGACTGACTTTTGTGCGAGGGAGAAGTCGGACAGGTCGCCGTTCAGGACCGCGACTTGCTGGGAATATTGATCCTTGAGCTTCTGGAGGGGCTCCACGCTACGGGCGATCACGACGACATTGTGCGATTGCGGCGCAGTGAGGAGGTACTTTGCAATGGCGAGGCCGATGCCTATAATAGAGATGAAGTGTCAGTCAGGACGGAGCTACTGGCTCGTGGGGGCATCAATTACCTCTCGAGGCACCGGTGACAATGATAGTCTTGCTCGACATCTCTTGGGGGATCTGATTAGGTTGGGGTGAAATTGGAGGGCAAGAAGAACGTGCGGGGTGCCAAGCTGATTGGAGTGAAGCTGCAGCAGACACTCCGCGGGAGAAAAAAAAGCTGATCCCTGGGGCGGTGATGTAATTGAGGGGAACGTGGGGGTGGTTGTTGTTGTTCTGCCCGCCGCGGCTCGCTTCTGCTTCTTACTCATTGATCCGTACCTGGGTACATGACTACCTTCAAGGTTACAGTAAAGTAGAGTGCCTTCAATGGCAATTGTATCCTGCATGACTCAGTTGGGGATTGCTGGTCTCAATTCAAGAGGCGGATTTACTAGTATAACCGGTACCCTATGTATGAGAGTCCTAGAACGGCCAGGATGAGTTGCCACCAGGCCCGTTGACAATCGGCGGAAGGCTCCCAGGCTAAGAACTATACTATGAGTACCTTATGTCTACACATGCAACAATGACAGTGATAGACTTGACAATGCCTGGTAACTCAACCATCCATGGCTTGTGATAGACAGACGGCCCTAACTTTGTGGCCAAGTGACCGAATCCGTACGGGTGCATTGGTTATGCACATCATCTGCAGCGCAAAACATATCTTGTCTACTTGCACTACAGTTTGCCATTTGTCCTACGTGATCAATCTGCAACTGAATTCCTGGCGTTATCTACTATATCTACAACGTGATCATGCAATAGCATCGGTCACCTCACCGAGTCCGAACGGCAGAATGATTTACCGCAGAAAACGGGTTCCAAACCTTGTTACTCCACTCCGGAGCGCAAGGCCGAAGTCGGGGCCCGGGGGAACTCTATGCTCAACAGTGTTGCACCATCTGATGTGATGATCATTATTGGCTGTGGCATTTGACGATAGTCGTACACCGGGCCGGTTCCTGGTGCGCAGCCGGTCTGGTATCTGATAAGGTCATTTCGTACGTTGCGATAGATTACCATATGGTCTGGTCTAGACTAGGTTTACCCCGCGAGATCTATATGGAGACATTTTCCATAAAGTGATCGATTTCCTGGGACAGAATTCTATGGCCGATGCTCTTGACTTGACCCATACACACTGCAATTGTGAACTATCATACAAAACCTTCATCTCTTACCATGGCAACAGTCATTCTTGGAGGAGGTATCATTGGAACCTCCATCGCCTATTACCTCTCCGAAGGCCAATCTGCAGAGAACACCCATGTGGTGGACTCCTCCTCCGAGCTCTTTTGTTCTTCGTCCGGCTATGCTGCTGGATTTATGGCCAGGGACTGGTTTGCTCCTTCTCTCGCACCATTGGGAGACCTTTCATTCAAGCTACATGAGTCCCTAGCTGCCGAGAAGGGCGGGGCGGAGAAATGGGGATACATGAAAGGCAGTGCACTGAGCCTGGGAGTTGCAGCGAAGAAGGGCGGCAAACGTGGGGATGATTGGCTTCGTACGGGAACCAGCCGGGCAGAAACCGCAGCTGGATCGGTGCCAATCATGGCAGAGCCACCGTCGTGGTTGACAAAGCAGCATGGGGCCGAGACGCTGAAGATCAGTGAGGATGGTGATACTGCTCAAGTGTAAGTGATCCCCTTCTCACTTCCATCGAAACTATGACCTAATGTCATTAGTGATCCCCTGAGACTGTGCAAATTTCTCCTAGAGGCTTGCGTTGAACGAGGAGTCAAGGTTCACAATCCTGCAAAAGCTGTGTCTATTCTGCAAGGGAAAGATGGATCCATCACGGCTGTCAAGACGGTGAATCTTGAAACGAAAGCTGAATCTACGATCCCTTGCTCGAACCTCATCCTCTGCGCCGGTCCGTGGACACAGCGAGTCTTGCAGGAGTTGTTCCCCGCGTCTCAAGTTTCGCTCCCCATCTATCCTTTGGCTGGCTACTCGCTGGTTCTACGCTCCCCACGGTACACCGTGGAGCACGAGCAAACGACATACAAGGGCCGGAGCCAGGCCCTGTTCACAACATATCCCCCGAACTGCGGCTTCTGCCCGGAGTTGTTCTCGCGACAGGGCGCAGAGGTCTACATTGCAGGTTTAAATACGAGGGATATCCCCCTTCCGGAAAGAGCAGACGACTACCTCAAGTCGATGGAGCAGAAGGAGATGGACAGGCTCAAAGCCGTTTCTGTCCGTCTTCTTGGAAAACTTGCGAAGGGCAGCTCTGAGGCTACCGATGAGATCACGAATACTGACGACTTGGAAATCATCCGCGAAGGGCTGTGCTTCCGGCCCGCTTCAGAGCGCGGAACTCCTTTCGTTGGAAAGATCAATGACAATCTGTTAGGAAAGGGCATCAAAGCCGCCGGAGGAGTGTACGTTGCGGCGGGCCATGGCCCCTGGGGCATCTCGCTTAGTCTAGGAACCGGCAAAGTTATTGCTGAGATGGTGAAAGGTGTTGAACCTTCGGCGGATGTGAGCGGTTTGGGTGCGGACAACTTGGAAAGAGGGTCGAAGTTGTATTATACTGATTTAATTCCTGTTGCAACTGTTGGCAACTAGTTTATGAAGATTGAAGAGATTTTGGAACATTTAAACAGTTATTACCCTATATTGAGATTCAGGAACATGACCGTGAGGCTTACACATATCATCAACCTATCTTTGACCCCTGCGTTACAATCTAGTTTTAACCTTATAACTATGAAATGCTATATGAAAGTGTTCGCAACCATTTCGCAGCCAGCTTGCATTATTCACCTCTGAGGTCCCTTCTCCACTAGGTACATTAGAGAGAAACAGGAATACCCCAGAATTTACCACTGCTATTAGCAGGTATATATAGTTTATCGAAGCCGTTCCTGTAGTTGGTCTAGATAGTTGATGCCAGCGATTGTAGCCTGAGGCACCAGAACCTTCTACGGGCTTAGTCATTCTCACCGCCACGAGCTCGAGCTGTCCAGAAACTTCAATGAGAAGCTGGGGAAACCGTTCAGGAACAAACAACTCTGCCTCTGTGCCCTCGCGCGTTCATCTTTCTCACTTACTCTTACACTCCCTTGCTTGATTTCTGAGCATCTACTTGCGTTTCTCTCCAGCCATTCTACTTAATCTCAGGATCATCGCCTCGGCGCATCACATAACACCATGGCTAACTACCTCGCCTCCATTTTCGGTACAGAACAAGACAAGGTCAACTGCTCCTTCTACTACAAGATCGGTGCCTGTCGACACGGTGATCGCTGCTCGCGCAAGCATGTCAAGCCCTCGTACTCGCAGACCATCCTGATGCCGAACATGTACCAAAATCCCGCCTACGACCCGAAGAACAAGATGAATCCGAGTCAGCTGCAGAACCACTTTGATGCATTCTATGAGGATGTGTGGTGTGAGATGTGCAAGTACGGCGAGTTGGAGGAGCTGGTTGTTTGCGACAACAACAATGACCGTAAGTTTTGGCCCCCTTCCCAAGCCTCC
This sequence comes from Aspergillus floridensis, assembly GCA_012184565.1. Taxonomy (NCBI): domain Eukaryota; kingdom Fungi; phylum Ascomycota; class Eurotiomycetes; order Eurotiales; family Aspergillaceae; genus Aspergillus; species Aspergillus floridensis. Next base: position 20,080 of record WOUI01000451.1, on the reverse strand, counting down.
CTCCGCAAACCTTTGGACTGCCTCAAATGACTAATGCATTGATTCTCGCCAACAGACTTGATTGGCAACGTCTACGCCCGCTTCAAGTACGAGGAAGACGCACAGGCCGCCTGTGATGCGCTAAACTCCCGATGGTACGCAGCGCGACCGATATACTGCGAGTTATCACCAGTAACGGACTTCCGGGAAGCGTGCTGTCGGCTGAATAGCGGGGAAGGCTGCGTCCGTGGCGGCTTTTGCAATTTCATTCATCGCAAGGATCCCGGTAATGAGCTGGATCGGGAGTTGCGGTTGAGTACGAAGAAGTGGCTGAAGGAACGGGGACGCGATGCTCGGAGTGTCAGTCGCAGTCCCAGCCCGGAGCCCACCCGGCGGAGATACTAGGTTGTTGTTCTTGTTCCTTGTGGTGGAAAAGGGTCCATGAGCTCTGGGAATCGTCGCTTCTTCTCTTTCTTTTCTTTCTTTCCATTTCTCTTAATTATCATCTGTATAACGATTTGTGGCGTTTATCGGGGAAGTCTGAACCTCATCATGACATTGTCACTTGTATTCTCGATTCCCATTCTTTTTTTGTTTTGTTTTGTTTTGTTTTGTTTTTTTTTTTTTTTTGTTCTTTTGCTTTCGACATGGTTGTCTTCTTCATGGTACCATGATATCTAAGCTTTATCGCAATGCTAGTGCATTAATCTGGAATGAGATAATCATATCATAGACCCTAACCTGTCCGTATTCACTACAACAAAGAAACCCATGGGGGCTTTTGGCGGGTAGCCTTTCTTCCCCCCCAAAATCAATACTACCGAACGCGGGGAGCGCGTGCCGCATCGCGTCTTTCGCAGTTCTTTGTCCCCTCAATTTTCTTTTGCTAGTCCTAAGAACATAAAACAGCTCTACTTCCATTCCTTCGCCATCTCTACATGAACCTAGGCTCTTTCAGAAGCTGTCCCAACATTCTTTCATACGATGGTCCGAGAAACCGGCCCCTACAATTACAATGACACCAACCGCGCCTTTCTCCAGGCCTTCATGTGCCGCTCGACCATGACCTTCGAGGAAGCCAAACCCGTATTAGCTGCGATCTTCTCAGCGCATGGTACAGACCCTAGTCCCTATTCCGAAGCATAGCCAGTCACATTATACTGTCTTTTAAGCCAGTGGAGCGATACTGACTGTCCCCACCTCGATAGAGAAACAGCCCGTCTCCCCCGAGGAAATCACCGAGGACGAATTACAATCCTACATCGCGACCGCCAACAACGCCATCTCGCCCTTCGACCTCGAGATCCGCAGTACCCTGCCGCAGATAGAAGTTGACCCGAGCCAGACGACGGCCGTGCCCCCGCCGGAGCGGGTTTACGCGCTGGTGAACACGACGAGCGACGCGCTGACACAACTGGCGACGACGTACTCGGCGGACGAGATCGCCTACGTCAAGCGGCTGCTGGATGCAATGTTCGAGACGCATAATACGCGCCGCTGCGAGGCGATGGCGGTGAGTGGCATGCAGGCGTTGCAGCTGGCCAAGGTTTCCGGGGACGGCGGCAGCCAGAGGAGAGTCTCCGGGTTGCAGTCGCAGCCGACGCTGACGCAGGGTGCCACGCAGCAGCCGGACTCGCAGGCGGTCGGCGGGGTGGTGCAGTCGTTGACGATGTCGCAGGCGGAGGCGTTGCTGAAGCAGTTGGTCGAGGAAGGGTGGTTCGGGAAGAGTGGCAAGGGGTTTTATAGCCTCAGTCCCCGGGGCTTGTTAGAGCTGCGGGGGTGGTTGGTTGCGACGTATAATGACGAGGCGGAGGGGATTCGGAAGATCAAGTTCTGTGCTGCGTGCAAGGATCTGATTACTGCGGTGAGTTTCTGTTTTGCGTCTCTGATACGCGCCGTAACGATGGGGCATGGGATGAAGGCTGACTTGGCGCTGGGGATAGGGTCAAAGGTGTGGTGATCGAGATTGTCTGGGAAGATTGCATGATCATTGCATGCGCCACTTCTTCCGGTCTCAGCAGGCTGAGGTCTGTCCGGTGTGTAAGAATACTTGGCCGGGTAACAAGTTCGTCGGCGAGAGAGCAGTCATACAGGCTGATCAGGAGCTGCACGCCCGGAGAAGAAGGGGCTCGAATATTCAGCGGCCGAGTGATGCAACTGGGCCGAGCACCCAGCTTGAACTTACACCGGTGGAGGAAGATTGAAGGCAGTGACTGAAGAACGCCGACATTTTGGAATCATGAATGATCTCCTGACACCTCGCACATGCGAAGATATACCGCCGACCAAGTACTGCACTTCGCATGTCTGGCATTCGGGCTTTGCTCTTCGAACCTTACTCCGAAGACCTTCACTATATCCCGAGCGAGCCATGCAAGTGGTTGCGTGCGTGGGAGCGCTGCTCGATCAGACAGTCGCTAACGAGGCTGAGCTGCTTAGCCTGACTTTGTCTCGAATCCACAGAAGCAAGGCCACCGAAAATGCAGCAGGCAATGCATCCAGCATCCAGCCCCTGCGATACAAGTCCGACTTTTGGCTTCGGAAGCTGTATACAGAACATACATATCACTTTGCTTGTAATGAATAGTATTATTACAAGATACCATGCGACGAGTTTCTGTTGACTGACTACGCTCTCGGATTTTGTGAAATGAATTTAGTCACCAATGGAGCTTCCAGTAACTATATCTCACAGCGAGGTTCAAAGTGGCAGCTTCCAGAAGGTGCAACTGTAGCCTGCCGTCCGGTAAATATCCACGGACCTTCCTTGAAGCATCATAAGCATCGACATTGTTATTACCGGTATCAATAATCTTTTCTATTTTGTCTTTGCTCTGCTCTACAAAACAGCGATGTTGACAGAATCCATTTTTCGAACCAAAGTATTCAATCGCTCGGGGGTCCACAGAATACTTTTTGCCTGGCAGAAGATCCCAGTATCTGCAGCAGGGAGACTGGTCATTAGGGTTGTGTTGATCAGTAGTGGGCTGTTGGCATATTGGTATTTAAAAGGACACCAGCGGGATAAAGACACGCATCAGAGGCCTACAGCGAGTAAAAGAGTCCAAGACGCGAAATTTCCGACTTCCGACAGACTGCCACTACATATCTACCAGGGAAGCTGACGAGCGGCTCCGTGCTCACCAAGCACGTATCATAAGTCCCAGCTCGTGTCATGCGGTGCTGACTGTTCGACTCTATCGAGTGAACCATGGAAGTCATATCGAGGGTTTTCCCAGAGGCTATCGTGCGGCCGCACCCTAGACTTTTGGGGCATCTACAACGATCACATGTAGGCATCCTTCTGAGAGACCGCTCTGACTCAATTTGTCTGACCTGGTGAGCAGCGACGTGCCCTTGCGCGATCATCTTTCGGAAACATTGATTCTGTTGAAGGATATGCTACAAGGGCTGAAGGCTGAAGTTATTCAAACTGTGTTGATTGGTGTGTGTATGGAACTGAATACAGTTATATAGTATTTTCAACTTTCGGTTGTTATATAACTCTGTAATCCAGGCTACTAATACTGATATATCTTTTTAAAAGATTTTATAATACTGTTATTCTTTCCGAAATAAATAATTTATAAAGTTTCTTAGTATTGAGAACTTAGCAGATATATAGAAAGAAGACTTTTAGATTAATATCTATACAGCCAGCTGATATTTTTATTAATTATTTTAATTCTAATATCTTATATAAATATTTCTAGTTTCTTTACTAATATATTAAATTTAATATTTTCTATAGGCTTGGTAAACAGATCAGCAAGATTTTCTAAAGATTTAATATATTCTAATTTTATATTACTATACTGGATAGTCTTACAGATTTAGTAATATATAATATTAATATATTTAGTTTTTTAATAAAACTAGTTGTTCTGAACTAATATAATTATACTTTTATTATTAATATAAATAGTTATTAGATATATATTTTAAAAACCGATATTTTTAAATATATAAATAATCTAGTAGGCTTTCTTATCTATAGTATAGAAAATTATATATTTAATTTTATATATTAATACAGTAATATAGATCTATAGATATAATAACTAAAAGATTAGACTATTTATTTAAATAAATATATATTTAATAGTTAAATAGTATATATTAAAACAGCCGGTATAATTAGTATTAATATAGCTAACTATAATTCTAAACTTATCAGCTAGATTACTTTTTTAGTATATTATATATAAGATTCTATAATTCTCAGTTCGGTATAAATAATAGAATAAAAATAAAAGATTATTTAAATATTACTTTATTAGATTATTTATATAATAAAATAGCTTTTTAACTATAAATATAATATTAGAATAAGTCTATATTATTAAATATATAATACTTTTAATACTAATTTAATAATTTTTAATCTTCTTTTTAAATATTTATTTTTAGTTTTTAATAAATTTAATATTTTTATTTAAAGATATTTTATATATTTTTTTATTTACTGGATTAGCAGCTTCGATAATATAGTAAAAAAAAACTTTCTATATTAAGTATATAATACTAATAGAATATTTAACTTTAATCTTAAGATATTAGAAAGTATTATTAAAATCTATAATAATAAAATACTTTGATAAGTCTTAATATATAAAGTTAACAAGATTTTTAATAAAAATAATAATTTAAATATTATTAATATATAAAATTATAATTTTTTTATATTTTTTTATAAATAAATATTTATTAGTTTAAAATATTATTATTCTAATATCTATAGCAGCAGTAAGAAACTTATAATATCAGTTTTTTATAGATTATTTTAAGCTATATATAGATAGAAATAGAAAACAGATCTTATTATTACTATTATTAAAATTAATTAGTTAAATTATATAGATTTTTTTATTATTATAAAATTTACTGTATAAGAATATTTATTTAATATTATTTTATTTATAGATATATCTAAATATTACTATAATAATAAAAAATATTTTTACTATTATTATTTTTGCTGTTGAAATATATATAAGATTATAATTAATATTATACTACTATAGAAAGCTATAGATAATATAATAAATCTTAAATCTATATATTTTATTATTAGTATTAAGTTTAACTTTAAATACCCAGCAGTCTGAGATTACTTTGTATTTTTTAAATAATTTAATAAAATATTATATACTATACTAAATAAACAGTTCTATTTCTGTTTTTATAATTTTTTATTATTTATTAGTTTAAAAAAATAATATAGCTTATTAAATATTATCGGTTTAATAATTTTTTTATAATCTTTAATCTAAAATACAGTAGAAGTATATATTAGTTATAATAGATATAAAATCTAAGATCTTTACTATTTTAAGAAATCTTCTATAAGTAAGTTAATTAGATTTTTAAAACTATCTGTATATATTAGTAGTATTAGTAATAATACTAAGATATTAGTAAATAATTATAATATTATCAGCTAGTATATATATAAATTAATTAGTTTATTTATATTAGATTCGCTGTCTGTATCGATTTTATATAGATTATAAATTAATAGAATAACTAGTACTGGTATTTAAAAATAACTATAGTTATTATTTAATAAACTATAGATCTCTAGATCTGAGTTTTTATTAAATTTAATATTTCTAGCAGTAATAATTTTATTTTTTTTAATATCTAAAATATAATATAATTTGCCGAGGCTGGTATAGCTAAGTAAATAAATTAAAATAATATAAAATAAGATTTTTAAAATATATTTTTTATTTCTTATTTCTGGTATAATTATTATAGTTTTATAATATCTAAGAATATATAGATTTAATATATTTAATCTTACTTTATAGTATATCTTCTAAACAGTAATAGTTTTATTCTTAATTAATAAAAGATTTTTTAAAAATATTATATTTTTTATAACTTTATTCTATAGTTCTTAGTCCAGATCTTAATTTTTTAAAATAGTATATATATATATAAGAATAATTAAAAATATATATTCTATAGATATATTCTAACTGTAGATATATAATATAGTAAACTTTTATTATATCTTTTTATTTTATATCTAAATAAGAATATTTTTAGCCTGGAACTTAGATATATTATTAAAATAGATTATCTATATTTTAAATAATATTTTATCTATAGTCTTAATAAATAATTTTAAATATTATACTATATTTTTATACTATTTAAGTAAATATATATTAATCTAACTATTATATTAATTAATAAAAAATATTTAATAACAAACTTTATTAGACTTTGCTGTAGACAGATTAATATATTTATTTCTAATATTAAAAAAGATATATTAATAATACTATATTACTAATATTAAATATTATATTTTTTATTTAAAAACTATCTATATAAGGCGACAGACAAAGTAGATATATTTTAATATAATAAAATCTTTTATATCTATATTATTTATTATTTTTAATATACAGATATAATTTTAGACTAATAAATATACTATATATTAGTATTAAATATAAAGATTAATACAGCTTTTATTTATAGTTAAAATATAATTTTTATAAGTATTTCTAAGAATATATAAATAATAAATTAATAAAGATATACAGCTACTATTATTTGATTATATATTTACTATAGACAGATTGTTGCTGCTGCTTAATCTAATAATTACTTTATTATTTAATTAATAAATAATATTAACTAAAGATAAGTTTTTTATAGAATATATAATAAAAAACATACTGTTTATATTTTTAAATATAATTTATATAATATTAGTTTGTCTATACAAGCGGAGAAGATACTAGTTATTAATAATATTATTAAAAATAAAAATCTTTTTATTTTTAATTCTATAGATAATTACTTTATTTAATAGTAAATTAACAGTAATTCTGTATTTTTTAAAATATATAGTATCTAGTAAGTTAATTTTTAATATTAAAATATATAATATATCTGTAAGTATTATTATACAGAAATATTCTTCTAAATATTATATTTTAAATTTAATATTATTTTTTAATATAAAGTATATCAGTTCTCTAATTACTGTATAAATACTATATTTAAAAGATTCTACAGTTAAGAAAATAAAATTATTTTTATTTTTAATAAAATATTCGGTAGAACCGGAGTTGATAATTTATTTATTTTTAATATAATACTATAAGATATAAAAGTTATATAAAATTATATCTATATTATTTTTATTTTTTTTATTTACTATTTTTATATTAAAGACTACAGCTACTGTAATATTAAGATCTTTAATTATAATACTAATATTTAAATTTTTTTTAATATTTTTAGTTAGTTTAAATAGCTTCTTTTTAGAGTAAAGTTTTTAATAATTAGACTTTTTATAGCTGATTTTACTATAATAATTATACTTCTAATTCTTATAAATTTTCTATAATATTTTTTTTTAAAATTGTTTTTATTCGATTGGTTCGATTTATTCTATTAATTTTTTAATTTAAAACTATTCAACTTCTAATTTTTAGATATCTTAATAAGATTAGTACTACTAAAATTAAACTAGATATATATTTTCTTTTATATAAGAATCTAAATAATTTAATTCTATATTATAGTTTTTTTAATATAATAAAAATTAAGATAGAAAGTTAAAAAGATAAACTACTGGTTTTTTAAATTATAAAATAGAAATTAAATCTATATACTATTACTAAGCTTATTATTTTTAGTAAGACTATACTAAAACTTATTTAATACTTTAAATATTTTTATAATATATTTATTAATATCTTGATAGTTGTTATATTAGAAAGATATAACAATCTAAAGATCTTTAAAAAACTAAATATTTAAAATAATATTATAATATTTTTTAAGTTTATTCCAGACGGTACTGGCTGATTTTAAATTAATTATTTTATAATAAATTTCTAGTAATAATATAATATATATAGTACTGTAAGTCTTTTTATTATTTTAATACTATTTTGATTATTTAGTTTAATATTTTTTAAATTTTTTAATATACGTCCGCTCAGTGATTTAAGCAGCTATATTTTCAGTAATATTATTAAAAAATTTTATTAAAAATCTCAGAACTATAATAATACTAGAAATAAAATACTATAGTTTTTAACTTTATAAATATATTTTAACAGCCTCGGATTAATATTAATAGTTTTCAGTACTTTAAAAAATTAATAGCTTATTTATATCAACTATTTAATATTCTATTATATCTCTATATATTATATTATCTAGCTTTATATTCTGATTTACTAATATTAACTATAGCTTTATATTTAATAAGAATTAGATATAAAAAATAGTTCGGTAATAGATTTTTAATTAGTTAATATATATCTTAGCAAAAACTCTGATAATAATTAATAATATTGTAAGTTAGTAGAATAATATATCTTAGCGATACTCTCTCTACTAAAAAAAGTATATATTAGTATAAAAATAATTAATTTAATACTTCAGTCCGAACCGGGCTTATAATCTGTTAAAGAATATACTATAAGAGCTGAAGGCTGAAGTTATTCAAACTATATTGATTAGTGTGTGTATAAAACTGGATACGGCTATATAGTGTTTTCAACTTTCGGTCGTCACGTGACCCTGCGATCCAGGCCACCAACGCCGACAGATTCCCTCTGTAGCATGTGAGCTGGATGAGGTGTACTCAACGGAACCATTACTAAACGCCGAATCAGTGAGGCAAGCCATATGGCGTGGGCTTGGGGCTGAGAAAAATAGTCAGATGGCCACCTTATTGCGTCCTCGGCAAGAATTTCCTCAGCATACGACCCCATACTCACATATCACCCCAGCAGCCGCACCTTTTTCGGCTGCGAAACAAGCCCAGGAGGAAATCAGCCAGCATAAGGCTCCAGAGTTGCATACCGCACCACCTTCTCTATTTCCAGGGGCTACGCGTGACTCCAAGGAGGAGCCCACCCAGCGATGTGCTTTGCTGTCAGTCTACGACCATCAAGATTGTGTTCTGCATGTGGCATCAACCGGTGATTGTCGCGCAGTACTAGGTCGTCGCAGTAGGCGAAGGGGAGAATCATGTACGGCCACGGTGATCCCTGTGGACCGGCACTGCGTCAAAACCGCCGAGCAAATGCACGTTCACTTTGTATCCAGGAGGGTCATATGTGCTTAGAATATGGCCGCTCCAGGGAACCCTCGGACTCTTAAGGGGCCCAAAAAAATTGCCTGGAGTTCACAACTCGGATGATGATGCCCGGACGATTCCCAGACCGACTGTTTTGCAACCCACCCCTGAGCCACTGGTGACTAGTGTTGAGATTGAGCCTGAAAGTGGATATTTCGTTGTGATGGCCTCGGGTAGACTCTGGGAGTGCTTAAGTACTGCGGAAGGTGTGGCACTGGTAGGACGATGGGTTGACGAGCCGAAGAACATAGGGACTGAGGAGGGCCGAAAAGGATGGTCCAAGTACATAAATTCGGTGGGTTTGAGAATATTGTTCGATCGTGTTGTGAGAGGGCCAAGGAAAACTGTCCCAAAGAACTTGGAACTTCGCGAGTCCAGATGAAAGGTTCGTTTTGGAGGATGGAAATGCCGCATTTCATCTTATCCGGAATGCTCTCGGAGGGAGGTTGCAGAGCCAGCCCTTGATTGCTTGGTTCTCGCTTCTGCGTGGCAGGGGGTATCCTGCTGACATGAAAGCCTTGGTTGTTATCTTTGGTGGCAGACCTAGAGATGTTGGCGAAAGGATCAGAGGTCTGGCATAAAGGGTCTGGCGTAACTAGCAGTTGAATGCAGGGGTTTGATTGCAAGGTTGCTCGTTGACATCGCAATGAGGTGTGCTGCATTTGCTCAGTTAATGGCTCTGGGATAGTAGTAGATTTATTACAGAATCGATCGTAGGAATTTCTCTGCGTCATCTGACCGAGTCATTCCCTGACCGAGTCATTGTTCGTTATATCAATGGTGGTTTTGCTCTCAACGCTGAATGGCCTTCAGACCTCCATGCTGATGAGGCGGGTTATGCACGTCTATATGTAGCTGCCCCAAGCGATGTGGTCCACACAACCCGATTCTCGCTGGTTCAATAGAGGAGAGAGGGAAGATAGAATTATCAAGCATGTAGGCGCACGCAGAGACCAGCGTCTGAAGCCTCTGAGAGGAAAGCGAAAAAGAACTCTCCCCGACTGGGAGTCGAACCCAGGTCTCCCGCGCTTGTTCCCGAGTGGGATTGACAAGCGGAAATCATGACCGTTAGACCATCGAGGATTAGAAGATGTATTCTTTCTATCAGAGTAACGCTATGACCCTAATGCTAAGGTGTACCGTGCTGACTTGTACTGTCTGTCTTTCCATTCCGGTCTTCTCCAAAAACCGATTAGACAAATCTAAATATTCAAATTCAATTCATCAGCCAGCTTCCGCCTTTCTCACTTCGGCAACTGCTATGCTCTGCAGCACCTCTGCCACTTTTATCCTTGTACGCTGCATACCCCACGCAGCTTCCCAAGCCAAACAAACAAAATCTTCCACACCAACCGAAGACACTTGGGCAAGGTTCGCGTGAGACTTGAGCGGACCCATTTCCCGCGGTACCATGGAGGAGCAGACCCCGTACATTGCCTTGCCGAAGCCCGCACGGGTGCTGATTGAGCTCCCAGTTGGTGGTCGCTCCACTGCATGCCGAGATCCCAGCCAGCGAGCCGACCTCTCGTCATTTTCCTTTGCATCTACTCGGTTCGACAGACAGGAGATCTCTGCTCTGACCATGAGATTTCTTCTAGACTAATCCCACAGAAACTGTAGATGGCACTAGCACTAACGATCAAAGCATTACTGCACCCCCACTACGACAATATATCACACGGTTCTGCCCCCGATGGCAGAGCCAGGTACGAGTATACAGCCCAGCAAGTGGAACCCCGACGATCTTAGATCCAACTCCATTTCCTGCTCTAGATCAACTTAGCGCACATTCCCCTGTTGATCTCTATCTATACTCCAGAGAGTGGGAACAGCACGGATCCAGTGTGCTGACTTTTCGCTTCATCAAGCCCAGCCCATGCGTGCCTCTGCTGCTTGCTCAAGCTGTCTGCTTTTTCCTCTTCTCAGCAATTTCCCTTTCGTTCTAAAAGTCACTCTTTGCTTTCTGCTACTCAGAACCAAGTCACTCGTTACGATTGTTGCAGTATTCAGTCACGCATTACTTCTAATCTATCTAATCCCTCCTATTCAGCGCCCGCCATCCACTCGAAAGACAACAACAGCACCACTCTTTCAGTTTTATTAGAACAAAGCAACCAAATATACTACCATCAGCGTCAACCCGTGAGCCTCTTGCACCAGCCCATCCCAGAGAAACAACCACCTAACCTCAAGAAGACCACGGTATCAGCTACAACAGCACCCACAGCTGGAGCACGGTACAAATTCCAGCCCAGCAGCATAATCACACCAATCCCACCAAACCACCAATGCACCTCCTCTCCCCCCTCAGCCTCAGCCTCAGCTTGAGCCTCGGCCTCCTCACAACAACAACCACCTTCCTCCACCAAGCAACCGCCTCACCAACATCGCACACACACGCCCACTCCCACTCCCAAAACCACGCCCACCGACCCCCGCACCCACCAACCCAAAACAACAACCGCCGCGCCCTCTCCCTCCTCCCAACCCTGAACCTCAAAGCCCTCATCCTCACCAAACTCTCGAACATCGATCTCACCGACCCCAGCAACGGCGGAGCGCTGGACACGCTGAACGAGGTCTTGGACTCGTTACCCCTGGCGATCGAGTTTTGGGCCCTGGACCGCACAGCCGGGATAGTTGGGATGAGTCTTGATCTGGGATTGGCGGAGTTAGCGGATGTTGGGCTGGTGAGTTTTGGAAAGCAGGGGGCGGGGGCGCGAGGGAGGGATGCTAAGGTGCATGTTAATGTTACTATTACTGGGCTCGTGGATTAGGATCTAATAGGATCTCTACTTATTTATTCTGGGTCTAGGAAATGAACTACATAACAAAGAGGTGGTTGTGCTAGACGGATTTGAGTCCTGGACTGTACATCATGTAGCCTTGTGCTTGTCTGGGCAATCAAACCGTGAAGGATGCATGTCTGTAATGTTGCTTCATCGGGCTCGAAATTCCACTCTCCACCGTCTCTCTGCCTCCCTATCCTAGTTCGAAATAGAAGCGGAACGCAGCCTCACTATGCTGCTTGCATCTTTCCAAAGTCTTCCGGCACCTTCCAGTTGTGAATGCTACACATCCTTATGAACGCGTTGACGGCCTCGCGCCAGGAGTAATCGTGCTTCTGGCGAGCATCCAGGCGGGCCGGGTACGGGTCCTTGGACGACATGAGGAGCCGCACCTGCAACAGGACGCTCTCCATGCGATACAGCGGGTTCCAGCCGGAGCCGGTGAGCAGGTCCATGCAGATGGCGCCTCCGGCCGTGACATGGCCCCCTCCGCCGGCCGCGAGCGGCACAAACCGTGGTCTGACGACGCGAACGAACGGGGGAGAGTACGGGAATGAGGGCGGGAACCGGATTTCCAGGAGAATGCACTTGTCCTCGGTGGCGGCCAGGTCCCGGGCCAACGGTAGGCTGGGATCGAAACTGTGCAGAGCCACGAGCCACTGGTACGGATTGTCAACTCTTTCGGGATCGATGTACCAACCGAGCTCAGCCAAGGAGCCGCGCGCCTGGAGCGCTGCGGTGGCTCCTAACTCCCGCATCAGTCTTGTGGTGGCCTGCGAGGTGGCGTCGGTAGGAGGGGGCAATAGCTTGATGTTGGCGGATCTTAACACTCGCAGCATCTTCACCGCCAAAGGGTCGAGGATCACGCAGTCGCTGCCATCGTCATTTTCCTCGAGTAGGCGGCGATCCTCATCGAGGGTCGCGTCGCTCTCATAGCCAGCGTCCAATTTGCGACTACCACCACCACCCCCGGCTGAGTTTCTCTGTGCTTGAGCAAGGTGAGTCCGGACCCCGGATAGAGGAATTGTGACTGGTACGTCATTCTGACCGAGAGCTGTTCGCTTCGGATCCTGCACATAAACGTCTTGTACACTCTTGCTGCTGCTAGTACCCGCCACGGGCTTGTTGGAGCATTTCACAAAAAGGTACCGAGGCATGATCCATGATATCTCCTGCACCACATATGGCGATGTGCACTTGAACTGCTCCGGGCAGTTGACAACCTCGTTCAATGAGATTGCCATCGTAATTCCCAGCTTGCTCGACGGCCAGGACACCTGGTCGGAGCGATCCCTAAAGGAGTACCCCTCAGAGAGTCGGAAGTCCCGGGCTAGATACACCCCATCCCCGAAACTTCTTCCATTGCTACATTTCTCGAAATGTAGGCCCTGCCGAAGGATACTATGCCAGCTGCTGACTGGGGACCCATGCCAAGCAAAGAGAGTGGGATATTGCTTCTTCGACGCTTTAACCTCTCGTTCAATAGCCTCCACAAATTCCTGCTCCTTGTCTGGGGTCCCTTGAGCGAGTCGAAACTGCATGTGACCCTCCATGCCTGTAACCTTGTGCTCTGGGTCTTTGTCGTAAATGATGCAGGATCGATTTGACGAAACGATCCATCGTAAAAGGTACAGTGCGGCGGGGGAGATGCGTTCTTTCCACGTGTCGAGAGTCCGATGGCTAGAACTGCCTTTGATGAACTCGACCATCGAGCCGACTCCCGGGAGCGTATTGAGTAACCTCACGAGCATCACCTGCTTTTCCTCCAGTGTCAAGTTATCGAAGTCTTTATTGTATAGCGTAACCATCACGCTTGACTTCGTGGGCTCCGAATTATCCTTGCCCTCGTAGATAGGCCCTGAGAGAGTGTAGGAACCATCATCGTTGTGCATGCGAACACAATAATGAATTGGAGTGATTATTTCGTTTTGGTTTCTCACCTTCCTTGTAAGGACAACCCACTCGCCGACCTTTAACTCGAGCTGTCCCTGCGGCACGAGTGTGTCACCAACCAGTTTCGCTCGAACAGCCCGTTTCGAATCCAGATTCGGATCGGGGACTTTGAGGGGAAGGTCGAGACAGTCAGTCATCAATTTTGCCATGGCACGCCGGTAGGCGAAGGACACGAGTAGATCCACGACCTCAGGATGATGCACAATCTGCCACTCCAGCTTCGGTCCCTTGCCGCATTCTAGATATTGAAAGAGACAGAGCCGCTTCGAGCAAACGTACGGATTCAGTGCCTGGAAGCTGGCAGCGGTCTTGCAGTAGCATACTAGACAGAATTCGCTGGCACGGGTGAAGCGCCGGAGCGCATATTGCATCACAATGCGGGGTAAGGACAGCCTCTTTTCGTCCCGATTGCATCGAAGGTCATCTTTTTGAACAAAACCCGGTATCCAGGTACTCCAGGCCTCTTCCACAAAATACTTCGGGTCTCCACCATCTTCAACGCCAGGCTTTGTGCCTTGTTGAGTGTCATAGTAGTGCTCGGCCCCTGTCCAGGAGTAGCCGTGATCAATTCTAAGTTGTATGAGGTCTAGCAGCCGTTCGTTGAATAGATCCGTAAGCATTTCCGTGACAAATGAGGATCTCAATCGCCCGAGAGCAGGATCTGCTGTGGGATCTGGATTTGTACCGCTCGGGTCCTTCAGTTCTTGCCCGGGGGGATGGAGAGCTTTCAGGGTGGATGCCAGCGTGGGCTTGTACGAGTCGCAAAGACCAACATACATTTGCGGCTTTTGCAACGGATTAGATCGACACTTATCATCCAAGCCGTAGTACCTATATGGGTATTTGATGAGGAGAACCAAATAGTCGGATGGAGAGACATTCCACAGTTGAAGCGCATCGTTGGAGATGTTCAGCCGAGCAACACGACAAGAGGTGACCACGATGACGCGGCCTTGCATGTCACCCAGAACTCCAACTTTGATTCCGGAATGTTTTGCAGCCTGAAGGTCTTTTTGCAGGCGCTTATGGACCTCGTCCCAGTCCGGACCGTGGTCCGTGTCCAATTCCATCTCACCGTCGGTGTCGAAGTCATAACCCTCGCCCTCGGAGCTGGCATCCATAGTATTGTCGTCGCTTTGACCATTTAAGCGGTCCAAGAAACCTTGGAGAAGTGCGTTCAGAGGTCGGCCGTTGTACTTAGAGCCAATAGACTGAATTGTCTGGGCAACAGGATCGGAGATACCTTCGTCGCCCCAGATCAAGTACTCATGCTGAGTAGGGTATGCGGATAGATCTAGTGGTGAAGCACTTGGTTAGCCGAGATCAGGACATTGGAATTTGCGTGGAATGCTAACTTACCTGGAACGAGGAGTTGGATACAACTTTGATGACCAGCTGGATCACTGTAGGTGAAAGTGAAGGTGTCATCTTGCCGAAGCTCGAAGCCAGTCAAATGAGGATGAGAGGCCTGTCTAGCGTCCCGCAAGAAGTCGGCGCGAGGCATGATGATAGACTCAGGAGGTAGGAGATAGAGAGGGGTGAGGTAGGAGGAGAAATGATGAAAGAGAGATGAAAGAAGGGTGGACAAAGGTGGTGGTCGAGGTAGCGGAGAGACGATCCGTGAGAGTGATAAAGCCTGGGCGGATGATGCAAAGTAAGCAGCTTTCCTTAGTGAATGTAGAGCATGTGTTTAAGCTCTAGACTGTGCTCAATCTGCCTTCTCCAGTATGCACCACTTTAGCTAGTCCGCGATCAATGCAACAAAGTTTATCGAGTCCCTTGTGATGGTGAAGATCTCAGACGTGCAAGGCTGCGGGCGCTGTAGCTTTTCTCCTGGTAAAAGGAGGGTGGTTCCTCTACCCTTGGGAGTGATTGCACGTTGAGTTATTCCAAGATTACTGAGCAGATTTGCAACTTGATATAGGAATGTCTGAGCCAATGACAAGACAGCTTCAATAGCCATGATCTCTTTGTTTTGACCGGACAAAGGTGCATGGTGCCAATACTATGCTCAAAGCATCGCCGGAAAGTCTTGTTTTCTGCTTCAGAGATAAAAGAGGAACAAAGAACAACGAAAACAAAGGCACAGACACAAAAGACTGGATTTTCTGTCTACACAGTAGTCCACGTGTTAGGAAATTGCAGTCCGACTAAGGATAGCATTCAAAAGATTCGTTATTGCAAGACCCTGTAGTTCGACTCGGGACTCGAAGTTCGACGGATAGTCGAAAGAGGCACTGCTGCTTCGATCATTCGTCGCAAGGTGTACAGTACACTATACTACTTTCTCAGTCAGTCTGGCGATGCGGTAGCTCAGAATGATTTTATAGGGAAACTGCATCTAAAATCCAATGTTTGGTACGAGTAGATCTAAACTGATCCAAAAATAGTTACCCAGCAAAGCATTGTGTAAGGAAAGGCCCCACCACTCAACCGACCGAGGGAGTGTCTCCTCTCTAGAACGGAAATTCTGCTCGTATTCGTTCAAATTTACTTCACAGCCATGGCCATGCAGTTTGACTTTCGAGGCAAAAGCTTGGATCTTACCCACTAAATAAGTGTAACCTCGCTCCATACAGACCCTGAACCTTTCTTCATTTTTCAATTTTCCTTCAACGCTGTTCTCCCCCCGAGCGCATTTTGAGAAACGCCCGTCGCCTTTCTTCGCTATCATTCACCATGCCTCTGATAATACATCTCAACGACCAGAAGCGCTGGTACTCGGGGGGTGAAACGATAAGCGGTCACGTCAAGTTTCAGTGTACTCAGGCGACCGAGATCGATGACATCCGGGTGACCTTCAGCGGGCGCACCAAGGCCAAAGTCCAGAAAGTCAAGGGATCGGCGGCTCTTTCAGCTAGCTATCGCAGCAAATGTGTGCTGTTTGAGAAAGAGAGAATCCTATCGCATCTCAATGGCGGCACACTAGACCCAGGGACTTACGAGTGGCCATTTATTTTCACGTTTCCTGCCCATGTTCAGTCGCCAGGCCCGTCGTCCGGGTGGTCAGAGAAGCCTCCTTTCCGCAGCGATGTGAATCACCCGCTGCCGCCGTCGTTCGCAGTCGAGACGGGGGATTCCCTTCGTAACTTGGAATGCGTGATCGAGTACCGAGTACAGGCTGAAATATCAAAGCCGCAGAGAGGTCTTCTGGGGAAGAGATCGGCCTTGTTTAAGGAGACACTGCACTTGAGATATCTCCCCTCAGCACCGAACGCGGAGAAAACCGGTGACCGATTTACCACTTATCGACAGCAAAGAGAGGAAGTGTTCGAGATCCGCAGTATCTTGCTCCTTCCTGAAAACAGAGGGCGAAGTCTAACCTTTCAGGAGAGATTTCAATCATGGGTTTCGACCAGACTGCCCCGTTTCAGCTTCAAAGCAACGTTCTCCTATCCCACTTGCGTCAAGCAAGCATCGACCATCCCATGCTTCTTAAGTATCCTCCCATTTATGGAAAGCTCATCTGTCAGCCAGCCTCCGGAAATTGTACTGCAATCTCTGTCAATTTGGGTTGTCAGTGGAACCGCTGCTCGGGCTGCGCCTTCTCTGATCGGTGCATTGTCAGGACAGGTGGACGAAAAGATCGACTTGCTAAGTCAAAGTCATATTGCAATGCCTGTTATGGGGACTCTAGATTTGTCCCAAGCTTTCGGATCACTGATGCTTGGCCGGTCGGACATATCTTTTAGCACATTCAATCTCAGCAGATCCTACAGACTTTGCGCTTCCTTCGTGTTTGAGTGCGCTGGAAAGTCGGTTGAATACAATCTCACCGATATGCCATTTGACGTGGTGGCGCAAGTCGAAGCGACGTTGGAGGATCAAACACAGAATTCTTGCGCGCAGGGCTCTCCGCCGCCATATGACCCTGCTTCTAACATATCGACACCGAATGACAAAAGATAGACGTCTAGCCCTGTGTGAACGGTGCGAAGTGGGCTTCAGTAGTTGTATCGGGCCGGGCCGTGATATTGCGTTCGGATTGGAGACTGCGAGATGCAGGGATCGCGCGAGGGTGAGATTGGCGGTCGAGAGTTGGCCCCGTTGATGCTATAGCAGACCGGCTTCCAAGCTGGACATGGGTTGGACCCTGAGCATTTCTCAAACTGTGAAATATAATATCCTCGTCTGCTGCCCCCAGAGGGAGCCAAATCCTACAAATAATCATTCAGGCGCTGCAGAAGCAGCAGAACCAGTTGAGCATGAACTATATTCGTTTTCATGATATAATCCTTGAGCTTCGCCAACCGCTTGATAAAATACGTGCTTCTCGAGGGAACATCGAGATTAAAACAAAGGACCAAGTACGTAATCAATGGGAGTTGAATATAACGTTGACATCTCGGTACCAACGGTCATAATAATAACAAAGCTCCGGACGTCCTCAGAAATGATGTGAGACTTTAGCCAGATATTCAATGGCAGGGCGCACAAATGAAACAATGATGGTTGAGCTTCGTAGAGCCATCCGTCCAGTCCAAAGAAAAGCTTACTTTCAAGGTCATATTCGGAGTTATAGTGTCAGAATATTGCCTTGGTATGAGGTAAGCCTCGTAGTCCGGGGATAGCAACCTTTGAGAATGGCTACATGTTGCGAGCTTGGATTCCCGAAGAGAAGTCACGAAGGCTAACAATACAGGTGTGGGTGTACCGGGGACTTGAGCATGCTGTCACAGCTTTCTGCAAAGTTGGTGGATGATTAAGCAATGACTGAATTGTCTTACCGTGCCAATTACTTGATAAGACCTAAGTTTTGATAAGACAGACTTGTTGTCCATGGCCGGAATGAAGTACACTCGAAGTTTCCGCTGGTCCGTTCTTCCTCGCATAGCCAGTTCAACCTTGACTGTTCTCAAATTGCGACAAGGATCATGAGGTACAACCACCAAAGATGCTCAGCAGCTACTGCAACCGGTCAAACATCTTGCTGCAGAACATTCTTTGCGAAAGAGTATCCGCATCGCCTTATATTGTGGGTCTTAGACTAACCATGTCTATGAATGCTTCCAGTAACACGGGTTTGGCAAGCCTTGACACAGCCCATGTCTCCTTTTAACTCCCGAAAACACCATTGCGTTACTTTCAATTACTCGGCCATTTCCCGAAGACATCAGCGGGAAACAAGTCTGGATGTACGCCTGGCACTGCAGTTAGAACAAGCGTCGGGACAATTCATGAAAGGAGGAGAGCCATGATACTCAATAACGGGCTATGCGGATTACGATAAATAGCCATATAGTCGTCATCCGGTTTGACTTGACCGTTGCTAGCGGCTCATGGAACAGTATCATATCATCCTAGGTGGTACTTGTTGCCCACCGACATTGCTTTCAAATCAACCTCCAGCTGGTAACCGTACTGGCACTGGCAGCATCTTGAGAGCTGTCCAGTCCGGACTTCCGGCTGCGCGCTGTGGTTGAACCGGTGGACATGGCAGTACTTTGCAGTATTCTTCTGCTCCATAGAGATCAAAAACGTCAGGCTTATGCCCAGGAGCAAAGCCAGAGTCAGCGGAGCCAGTACTGCTTAGCTCTGTGTCGTGGCCGTCGAGGGATGGACGCAAAGACAGGGAGGATGTCAGAATGTGTAGAAAGGGAGTTTGAATGAGACTGAATGAGATCAGTTGCCCAATAATTGTTGATAAAATCACGAGGTTGACTCCCAAGAGACAGGGACAGCCAGTTTTAACAACCCCCGCCTCCGTCGGCCCTCAGGGCCACGTGCCTGCCCTCCGGGGCGCCGCGCTGAGCAGCAGGAGCAGCAACAGCAGCAGGAGCAGCAACAGCAGCAGGAGCAGCAACAGCAGCAGGAGCAGGATGTCCCCGCCGGCCCCGCCGCTCCCGAAGATGATATCCCCGCCGCCCACGACTTGCGGCAGTTCTTGCAGGATATGTTTGTAGAGATGAATCAAAAGTTAGATGATATATTAGCTCTCCTAAAATATAGAGAGAGAGACGAGGTCCTCAATAAGGGGTTAGTACCTCCACCTATAAGCCATATATATAGTACTAACATCAGTCGTATTGGAGAGGATGGCGAATAAATCGTTCTCTGCGTTTCGATGACATGTTGTCCTCCCCTCGGTGATTAACTTATTTTTTCTACGTCGAATGAAGGAAAAAAAAAAAAAAAAAAAAAAAAAAAAAAAAAAAAAAAAAAATTTTTTCCCGGTGCAAAAGAAAAAATCCACACCATAGGAAAAAATACCCGCACCCCAATAAAGGATAGTAAAAAG
>WOUI01000450.1:0-26148 GCA_012184565.1 Aspergillus floridensis | reverse complement strand
TTAAATATTTTTATAATATATTTATTAATATCTTAATAGTTATTATACTAAAAAGATATAATAATTTAAAAATTTTTAAAAAATTAAATATTTAAAATAATATTATAATATTTTTTAAATTTATTCCAGACAGTACTAGCTAATTCTAAAATAATTATTTTATAATAAATTTTCAGCGATAATATAGTATATATAATATTATAAATTTTTTTATTATTTTAATACTATTCTAATTATTTAGTTTAATATTTTTTAAATTTTTTAGTATATATCTACTTAGTAATTTAAATAATTATATTTTTAATAATATTATTAAAAAATTTTATCAAAGGTCTTAGAACTGTAATAATATTAAAAATAAAATATTATAATTTTTAATTTTATAAATATATTTTAATAATTTTAGATTAATATTAATAGTTTCCAGTACTCTAAAGAACTAGTAGTTTATTTATATTAATTATCTAATATTTTATTATATCTTTATATATTATATTATTTAGTTTTATATTCTAATTCGCTGATATTGACTGTAGCTTTATATTTAGTAAAAGCTAGATATAGAAAATAATTTAATAATAAATTTTAATTAATCAATATATATCTTAGTAAAAACTCTAATAATAATTAATAGTATAATAAATTAGTAGAATAATATATCTTAATAATATTCTTTCTATTAAAAAAAATATATATTAGTATAAAAATAATTAATTTAATACTTTAGTCTAAGCCGGATTTATAATCTGTTGAAGAATATACTATAAGAGCTGAAGACTAAAGTTATTTAAACTATATTAATTAGTATATTTTTAGAACTGGATACAGCTATGTAGTGTTTTCAACTTTCGGTCGTCATGTGATCCTGCGATCCAGGCCACCAACGCCGATACTACTACCACATATTATTTGACAGCAATGCTAACAAAGAGCAAGATGTCTAAAACCACTATTCATCCTCAAGTAACCTCTTCATCTTTCATGTACCAAACAACATGACATATGTCTTACAAAGGTCTTCTATAAACAAAAGAAGGATCACCCCCTGAGTTGTAAGGGGGGTATGTACTATCTATTGTTCTCTTACAGAACTACTTTAGCAATAAATTCAATAATCTATACAAGGACTGGCACGGTACTTGCATGGCGACTAAGATAATATACTATTACCTGGACCCAACTTATACACATTTAAGCACTTATTACTCGGAATCTGATCGTACTTAGGCCTACTGTAGTGAGTGACACAGTAAGCCCCGACAGGAGGTGCACTGGAAATAAGTGATTCAGCTAATATATTCAACAATATGGTGCGTTGTCAGTGAAATAGATGCTTTGACCGTTCAAAGTGCACTCACTCTGCGTTTAGGGAAGCCAACTCAGATCAGCATGGCCCAGCGAGACTTAAAGAAGTCCCAGAGGCTTTGAAACCCCAGGAACTCTATGCTACCGGAATGCGGCACTCATATTTCTGTTGCATATGCCCATTTGTGGAATTGGCTCAGGTGTTCCCATCAACCAAGTCACGACCACGAGAATTGCGGCTTTTCGGACGGTTGTTTAGGATGTCAATTGTGCCGTCTATATGAAGTCTATTGGCTCGAATATCCACACGATCTTGAATCATGTCTCGGGGTTCTCTGGCTGCATATCCAGAAAGCTGCTTTAGGGGGCAGGATATTCGAGAACAGCATGATATAGGTGAGTTTCTAGACGCATTAATTGCGCGGCTGTACGCCGATAGTACGGAGAAATCAAGAGAGTATGTTCTCAACAACCCCCAGACATGCCGGAAGCTGACTTTGTGAAGCGATCTTGAGAGCATGCTCCAAAGCATTATCGCCCGAGAAGGTCAATGTTCCCAGTGCGGTCAGCGGAAGACTCTACCAGCGAGTATGAACTGGTGGCTTATTGCGAGCTTTCCAGAAGACCTTTGCCCGGGCTCTCATGGGCTACTCAAGACAA
Organism: Aspergillus floridensis; assembly: GCA_012184565.1. Classification (NCBI taxonomy): domain Eukaryota; kingdom Fungi; phylum Ascomycota; class Eurotiomycetes; order Eurotiales; family Aspergillaceae; genus Aspergillus; species Aspergillus floridensis. The sequence goes on along the minus strand of WOUI01000450.1, from coordinate 24,183 downwards.
TAGAGAACAACCTGCGTCCGACATCTTTGCAAGTGGCTTGTCGCGGCTGTGGTGGCTCTAGAACTAAGCACGAAATCAGTCAAGATATTGTTCTTTACCCGGAAGTCATCTTCGTTCAGATAAACCGGTTCCAGCATGATAAACAGAAGAATCAAGACTATGTCTGCACCGAAGAGAACTTGACCTTTCCACCTGAGATGATACAAATTCGGCTTTTTGCGTTTGTCAATCATCTGGGTAGAAACATCGACCACGGCCATTATAGTTGCTTCGCACAGGGCCCGTATGGTGACTGGGCTGGGTTCAACGATGGCATAGTATCCGCCAAACCACTTGCAGAACTCAGGTCTTACGAGAAAAACCGCAAGGATGTATACGTACTAGCTTATCGCCGGACACAACCTTTGCCAGTGCGATCAGTACCGCCACTTATACCAGATTGTGAAGAGGAGGGCCAGTCCATTGAACAATTCCCCCCAGTGAGGTCACATTGGACGAAATGATCAAGTTCGAGGGCAGAGCCGTTCGATGGACTTTCAAGCAACAGCTGGCACCTCCTGGTGATAATGGAGCTTTGATCAAGTTGAAGTCAGCCAGAGCCAGAGTGCAGCGGGCACAGGTACGAATTAGGCTCACGTCTACAACAGGCGAAGTCCTCGAAGGCCAAAGGATTATTCCCCTGCAGCCGAATATCATTCCCGCGCAACCGGTAAGTAAGACAGCCAGACCTCGGGTTGTCCTCAAGAGAAAGTTGCCTAAGCGCAAGATTCGCCCAGGCCCTCCACCCTTCACACGATCCGCCGCAAAGCGTCTGCAGCAAAGCCGCGGAGTGGCTGGTTGACATCTTATGCCTATTGCTGGGGTTGTATTTAGAGTGTGGTACTCTGCTGCCATACAGTACACAACCGATATGTTTTTTGTGCTCCATGGTGGGACTATTCTGGCTTTATTGTCTCCGTCGAGTCCAAGATCGATAGAGCGCTCATGTCCATGTGAAGTCTATAAACATGTATATAATTGTCTATTGGAGTGTGCATCGGTTTTAGGCAGGCAGGAAGGAGAAATCGGGGAACTTTGCCCAGGGGTTAATACTTGCCGGTTCTGCCGAATACATACTATGTATACTGTCCGTTGCAACAACCTCGAATTTTTCTTCTTCGAACCACCAACCCAATGAATATTCACGATCACAAACACCAAAGCAATTTCTTCACGCCTGCTGATTTTGTGGACCAGGTGGCTTCTGGCATTTTAATCTCCAAGGTCAATACTTCGAGCGATGGTCAGCAACACGAACAACAACAACAACAAGAACAATATCCAGCCTGCGGAGGAAACCCGCCCCGTGGTTTCTCGGCGCTGCATGCTACCCAGATCGCCAGCGTAAAGTCTCTGATGCTAGCTCTCCACTGTCTTTTCCCTAATGAACTCCTGCTCGCTTTGGATATCCTTGATCGAGGGTTGGTGAGACGTTTAGTATCGGCTCACGACGCGACGAATAGCCCCACGACTCAGGCCTCGTCGGTGAGATCGACGGAGGATGTATTCCTGGTGAATTCAGCCTCCGGAGTTATTACGACGCAACCGTCTTCGCGATATCACCCCTATAAGACAGATAGCGAGACAAAAGCGTACGAAGTCCGCCTGCAAGCCTGGAGCTGCACATGTCCTACCTTCACCTTGGCTTCATTTCGTGGGCCATTGTCACCCACACCTGAAATGACCTCCTTATCCAATGTTGCTACTGCTTCTGCTATCGAGTTATCGCCACGCCGGGATTATGCAATCTCCCATGGTTCTTACCCATTCGGGGGTATGTTGGCACGCGGATCGGTCCGGTCTTCACCTCCTGTTTGCAAGCACCTCCTTGCGAGTTGGCTGGCTGTTCGCTGTCCCAGTCTGTTGGGTAAGGGTAATGACGGCTTCGTTTGTGTTAGCGCGGAGGAGTTGGCGGGCTGGTGTGCGGGTTGGGGCGGCTGAAGCCGTGTCATATTTTATGCCACGAGCCAGAGAGGGCTCCAGCGTGGTCACCTCCAGGGATTTGATTGCCTCACTACGAGATCAGGGTGCGGTGTTAACAGCCTACGGTACAATTGAATACTCAGCACGATCGATGTCTCCGAAGACGACCTCGTATGATCATGATCAGCCGTGTCCGAGGTTACCCTAATGTACAATCTCATGTAATAAATGAATTGGTCCTTGAAAATTGATCGTATCGCGTTGACTCCAGGCCCCTCTATTCCCCTCTTGAACTCTTTTTCTTGGACTTATCCTTCAATACTTCATGATCCTCCTTCTGCTCTCCATTGACGACGCCATTGGTCTTCTTAGTCGTGTCCTTGTCGTCCTTGGCCGCATTGGCATCCTGCTCCCTCTTCAGCTCGTTCTCTTCTTGCTGCTGCCGATTCTGAATCTTATTCTCGATCAGGTCGTGGAAGGCAGTGATGGCGCGAATCAAGCTACTCAAGTAGATCGCCATCAATTGATCGTTCGTCTTGATGCTCATGGCCCGTGCCAATTCGCTATTATCCGTCTGCTGCTCCGGGGCACCACCGCTGATGCGAGGCGTTGCAGCAGGAGTGGATAAATTAGGGAGAAGGTTGAACACATCTTGGAGGTTTCCCAAGATGGCATGATTGACGGGCAATTCTTGGTCGAGAACTTTCTGCAGATATTGGCCGATGTCACGCAGACGCAGATGCAGGCCCTGCAGCGATTGCAGCTGGGATGTTATCCGGGTAGAAAGCGTTCCCACAGCGACATCCCTGATGTCACGGAGTAGGTGTTCCACTCCAATCTCCTCGGCCTCCTCTGCTTCAATTATGGACGGTGTGTGAACAAAGGTTCTGGACGTCGTGGTGCCATCCTGTAGTGGATCACCCCGAATGAGTTAGCGAAACCAAGGCGGAGATGGGGTCCGAGAACTGAATCGCTTGGAAACCTACGTCTTTGATTTCGTCAACGGCAAAGTAAGCGTCGGTCGGAACGCCTACTTCTTTCGGCTGAACGTCCACAATTACTAGCAAGGGGTTGGGTGTGTATCGTTTGAAGAGCTCGTTGATCTCCAGATCTGAGGCGCGCAGCTTCGGGCCTGAGTGATACCAGCCGACCAGCTTCTCCCGTGCGTTGATCTTCTTAAACATGTCCCTCATCGACTCGACAAAGTTGTGGTCGAGAAACCACACAGATGGATCCTTCTCATCCTCCTCGAAGGGGACTAGTCACCAAGAACGGTCAGTTCATTCCGGTGGAAGTGTGAGAGGATCTATCAGCAGATGAACTTTACCGGCAAAACTGTTTGATACGCGGACAGTCTGGCCCAAGTTCTCTCCTAGCAGCACACCCACCACTCGTTTCCGAGTGCCTTTAGCTGAGCGACCATAGTGATCTGCGACGGAAAGAAGGACTAATGGGGCAACGGTGACAGTTCGCTGGACAAGGGAAAGCGTGTCCGCCGTGGTGGCAGGCATGGCGGGAAACAAGGACGCAGAGCGGGATAACTGAGCTAAGTGAGAAGTAACAAGTATAGCGACGGCTAGGCTTGTCAAAGGATGGAGAGAGAGCTTTAGCACAGATGAGATGAGAATGGGAAGTAAGTGACAGGAAGTCCGAAGAGAGGGAGAGGGATAGATAGAGAGAGAGGGAGAGGGAGAGATGACGATGGAATAGCTGTGGCAGTTCGGGGGAGCTTCAGGGTGTTGTGTGGCTGAACAGTTGGTTAATGCATCAGCCACACAGGGTATGCTGCGTATCGTGCCTCAGGCCCCAAGGCACTCAGACGGTCTCGCTGTCCATCCGTCCGAAATGCGTCTGGCTGCACTCTGCACCTACTAGCAATTGTCGCACATGTTAGATAAATAGTTTAGATGAGCAACTTTCGCCTAGAACATAGGTCCCTTGCTTCGCCATGGTCACGGCAATTGCAATTGCATACTGCATTACTGAACTTCTCTACAAATAGTTGATTATCCGCGCGGCGCCGCAGCCTCGGGTGGGCGCGCCGCGACTCCACCCCGGCACTCCGGTCGGCGGCCTCTTTTCAACCACTTGACCCCCCCCCAAACGAAGTCAACTTTCTATCCGCTTCCCTTTCCCCGTTACTTTTGCGCGCCCTCATCCTCCTTCTCTTCCCTTGCCTCCTTTTGCCCACCCCGCTTGTCTCTTTTTCCGGCCACCTTTGGTAGTGTCAATTCCACAACACTTCCTCACCATATTTGTCAATCGCAATGGCTCCCATCACGGAAGAGATCATCCATGGTCTCAAGGACACCATCGGAAAGCTTGAGGCTCGCATTGAGGACTTGGAGGGTCGCCTCACCAGTGAAGTCAAGCCCAAGTCTGTTACTGAGCATATGCGCATCATCTTGATGGGACCTCCCGGTGCTGGTACGCTTGGATAATGCCTATTATCTTGCCATTCCTGTCCCTCCCCTTGTTCTTGGTGCGGAATTCTGACCAATCGCTGTGTTCAGGCAAGGGTACTCAGGCCCCCCGGCTCAAGGAGAAATACTGCGTCTGCCACTTGGTGAGTTTATGCTCTGGTGGATAGAGTCTGGATTCACTGATACTTGGTTCTGACTGTACATATGCGAATAGGCTACCGGTGATATGCTGCGGTCTCAGGTTGCCAAGAAGACTGATCTGGGAAGAGAGGCCAAGAAGATCATGGACCAGGGAGGTCTGGTCAGTGACGAGATCATGGTCAACATGATCAAGAGTGAGCTTGAGAACAACACCGAGTGCAAGAATGGGTCTGTCCCCCCTCCACCCACCTCTGTTCCTGATATCCTTGAGCCACAATGCACAAGAGTATGAGCTGACAATGTGCGGTTTCTAGTTTCATCCTCGATGGATTCCCCCGCACTGTTGCGCAGGCCGAGCGCCTGGACGACATGTTGGCTGAGCGCCAGCAGAAGCTCCAGCATGCCGTTGAGCTGCAGATTGACGATGCTCTGCTGGTTGCTCGTATCACCGGGCGTCTGGTCCACCCGGCCTCCGGACGCTCTTATCACAAGATTTTCAACCCTCCTAAGGAGGAGATGAAGGATGATATTACCGGCGAGCCTTTGATCCAGCGTTCCGACGATAACGCCGACACTCTCAAGAAGCGTCTCGGCACCTACCACGCCCAAACGGCCCCTGTGGTTGATTACTACAAGAAGACCGGTATCTGGCGTGGTATCGACGCCAGCCAAGAGCCTGGCCAGGTGTGGAAATCGCTCTTGGGGGTTTTCCAGAAGCCCTAAGCAGTTAGTTGCTGCAATTCCCACCAAGGAGGGATCCGAGTCATTGTCTCCTCTTACCTATCATCCTGATACCTTCTTGCCTTCGCGGGATGGAATGAAAGGCGAGGGAACGACTGTTCATGCGAGATCTGATCTCAAGTCTTTTCCGCCGGTCACGGATCAACACTGCAGAGAAGGCTGCAGCGATTGTATGAGGTAATGGACATGAAAAATTGTAATGTGTCTTAGGTTTCATATATAGATGAATACCTTCCGGGAGGGATTTGCTATGTACAGTACTACTTCTTTGAATGGCAGCGTGCTTCGGAATAGAAAATGTCATTTGGCCTGGCATTTGTAAGCCTCGGTCCATCCAAACCTGTCCCGCGTAAACACTACAGTTGCGTGGGGTAGGCCGTCGACTCGATCTTCTCCGGATAAGTCAGCCCGCCCTGACGCCGAACCTCATCCATCACTTCCATGATGACGATACTCTCCTCCCATGGCAAGGTTTCGCTTTCTAAGCTTCCATCCCGCAAGCAACGCGCCACCTCGTCTGCTTCCCAGAACATTCCCTTTCCGTCGCCAGGAAACGGGCATTCGACCTCCTTGAATTCACCTTCCCCTTTCTTGGGAATGATGCGGTACCGCTCCGGTCGGAACGCTGGTCCGTCCACCTGGATCTCACCCTTGGTGCCCTGGATGCGAATGGCTGGACGGGCAGTGTTGGCCTCGTCGGGGTCGGTAGCGACACGTAGATTGGTCATGGCCACGGCGTGGGATTGGCCTGGGTGAGGCAGATTGGACGGCGTACTGGTGGGAAAGCTGAGGAGGATAGTGGTCGCTTCGTCGGCTCCAGTTAGGTGGTAGAGCGCCATGTGAGCTGAGATGGCTGAAGGTGGTTTGCGCTGATCCAGGGGAAGGGTGTGATATAGGGTCTGAAAAACCCAGGTCAAGGAGTAAATACCCACTGCAGCATTTTTTTTGGTCAGCTTTGGCCTTTTCGGAGCACTGGGCACGGTTCAGGTACGAAGGTAGGTAAGAGAGTCTAACAGTCCAATAAACATCCACCGGCCAAATCCTTATTGACCATTCGATGTTCCGTTCCCCAGCGTTCTTCAACAGGGTCGCCGAAGCTATTGTCAGCCGTCACACGGAGGACCTCGCCAATGGCCCCCTGCTTGATTAAGTCTCGGACCTGCACGCTGAGCGGGAAGTATCGCGTCCAAACGGCCTCCATGAGGAACAGGTTCTTCTTCCTGGCTGTCTCACACAGGATCTTCGCCTGGGCCGCATTGACCGTGAAAGCCTTTTCGCAAAGAACGTTCTTCCCCGCCTCCAGGGCTAGCATGACGTTTTGGAAGTGGTGGGAGTGGGGAGTTGCGACGTAGACTACGTCCACGTTGGCATCGGCCACGAGCTGCTCATAGGAGCTGTAGGCTGCACAGGGAGCGGGGATGCCCGTGTCAGAGATGAACTTCTCAGATCGAGCTTGCGATGATGATGATGCTACTGCCACAATGCTGTGGGAGACGTCAGATGCGCCACGCTCAAGAGGGTCTCGGAGAAGATCTCGAACGAAGACTATTTGCTGGTCAGACTAACGAGGCCCGTGTACGAAATACTTCACACACGTCGGATTCTATGGAGGGAAACATACCGTCGGCAATCCAGCCGGTGGCTAAGCGGAGTTTCGAATAAGTTTATCACATGTCAGATTGGTACCATTACAATTGAGTTTGTGCAGGACGTCTCGAATCAGGGCGGGGTGGGCGTGGAGAGAGAAGTGCACGGGATTGTAATGTTTCTTACCCATTATTCCCCATCGGACATTGTAAGGAGCCATGGTGAAAGGTCTAATAAACGATTAAGCTGAAGAGGAAATGGGGTGGGCGAGACGGTGACAAAGGGCAACAAGGGAATGAGGGAACAGGGGAACAAGGGAACGAGTGGACTGGACCCTTCTTTTAAGTAGCTTAGGTGTTTATTTTATCTTTCGACAACGCGGAGTGACGCCGAGCGGGGCAAACTACCCCCGCCAACGTACGTCACTTACAGGCACTGGGCGGGCCAAGCACCTTGCAAGAGAGGGGGGGTGGGGAGGAAAGAGGGGATAATGAAATTTAGAATAAGATGTACCAAATCAGATTAAATCAGATATATTCCGACTGCAATCATCTCTACTTTTTCTTCTTTAGATCATAATGGTGATCTATATACAAGATCCGCAAGAGGGATTCATTTATGTGTGGATGTGTGCGGCCTGTGGCCCATCAACATTGTCAGTGCCCTTGGAGTCTTGGAGTCCTGGAAGGGGAGAGCAGCAAAGAGAAACAGTAACGCCGCCCATGGAAATGCCTGTCTTCTGGTCCCGATGCAAAACAAAAGCCACCAGCCGATGAATATTGATGCAGCTTCGCTCCAAAGCAATGTTATGAAAGGAAGTGGGTGTGAGGAATGGAGTCTATGTGGCATGGACACTGCCATTCAGATAGGCTCTGTCTTAATCCGTACATTCGAACTTGGGGAGTTGATCACCTGCTTGACATTGTCAGAGATGGACAGCCTGCTTTGTCCCAAGGATAAAAAGGATACTCACCTCTGCCTTGCGTTTACCCAGCACAGAGTCTGGAGTCCCGGTGCGTGCCAGTGGCGCCCCCCGATTAGCTGGCGTTGGGCCTTCCTTAGTCACTTCAGCATAGCAGCTAGCATGGTAAACACGACTCCCAACATTGGTTGCATCCTGCCAAATCCAATCTTGTACATCCTCTGACCATGTGGATTCAAATTTCTCCTGACAGATTGGACAAGGAGTATTCCGCAGAGTCGCATCATTAGGCGCGCGGATCCACGGCTTGGACGGTCCCTTTTTCGCTACATTGCCATCATGTCCATCAGCTGCGTCGCCAGAGGCTTCCGTGTCTGTAGGATTCTGGTCGTCTCCTGCTTCTCGGGATTTTATCCAATCCTAACGTTGTTTTTAGCTTGTGAACCACCTCGGAATGGCCTCCACCGGAAGAATGCTTGTCACTTACCCGTTCGTCAACGTACCAACTTCGATTCTGGGCTCGCTTTGCAGCGTCGGACATGCGCTGGTTAGTGCGGAAGTGCCAATCCAGGTGACGCGCCTTCTTCTCCTTCCCTTCTTCGGTCGCGAAGAATCTACGGCCACACGTCCCACATCGATTGGTGCGCATTTCATAGAGGTTGCTAATCAGTGTATAGCGTGGGCTATGATACCACAAGTCAGCAGGTCCCAAGGGCGTCTTCTCACACGCGCAGCTTACATTTTCATGGACATAGTATTCATTTGCACATCCATCTGCCCTTCGGCATTGCCTTGAGCCTGCGGTGTGGGTACAGGCGGCGTATATCGCACCTGACCAGGCACGATGAGTGGGAATGCAGACGCAATGTTAGGAGGAGGAACGGTAGACGCAGCTGGAGGTGCCGATGCCGGTGGTAATAGCCCCTGCGCCCGCAAAGCCGCAATGAGAGGATTCTCCTTTGTCGCGGAAACAGCGGGCTGGGGCGTGCTGTTCAAAATCGGTATCTGGGGCAAAATCCCTGCCAATTGAGGCGGTGGGGTGGGCTGTTGACGCGCAGCAGTGGCCTTGATTAGCCCGGCGAGCATACCCGGATTGAGCAACTGCTGGAGAGGCTGCGAGTGCGTTTGGGCTGGTGGGGTAGCGGCTACAGGGGGTATCGAAACAGGCGGGATATTTGGGGGGGCTTGAGGTGCCGGGATGACTGGTTTTGGTGCCAGGGCTGATACCTGATCACGAACCAACTTCAATTGCTCTTGGGTGAGCTCTTGGCGTTGTAAGATGCCCTGCAGGTCGAGGAGAGCTTTCAATCGTTGCTGCACGGCCGAATCGAGAGGGTTGGTGGCGAAATCACCGCGGGCTGCGGCAATCAAGGATTCAATATCCCGGTTCAAGGCGGATAGATCGATTTCCGAGCGTTGCTGGATTTGCGCTGTGGACATGGCGCGTGCAGCATGCGTGTCCCCCTGCGAATCAGTTCAGTTAACCAAGTCGCTGAATTTTTCACTCGACAAAACTCACCGAGGGCGGATATGCATGACCTGCGCCATTTCGCTGGTAAGGAGCCGGCACGGTTTGACTCGAGGCTGGCGGGTACCGGGCCAGATTCTGTGGTGGTGTTGGAGTACTGGACCAGCCGGGGGGAGTCCCGTTTCGACCACGCGTGAGGATTTCCTGCTGGCTTCGGGCTTGCTGTTGCTGAAGGGCTGCAGTCCTCGCCTTGATCAAGGCACTTTCGATACTGCGCGTGATTTCTGGAGGGAACACGGGCCTGGTGTCTAAGGAACCGGGCACAGGCTCTTTCCATGTTTTGAGCATCTCATCGAGCTTGCGGCGAGTTTGCGAATCCACCAACGTATAGGCATTCATGAATGTCTGATACATGTTGCGACCCAGAAACAAGGTGTAGGGCGTCCCTACGTTCTTGACGATCGAGTCGACTACATACAAGGCAGGCAGTTTCTGAGCCGGCGGTGTCTACAGAGCAAATTAGAACTCATCCATCCAGAAACCGGAACTACAGACGGTCTTGCGCTTCGGCAGGTCCAACAGCAGCAACTCGGTGTTGTGAAAGTGGCGAGAGTATGTCACCTACTGTTCGAATGTGATTCTCCAGCACGCGGGAGATGGCCATTGCATGTTCGGTGTTCTCTTTCGCAATGACCGTAAGATTGCTGATCTGGAACCTATCGTTTGTGGTTAGATCTTCCAAAGAGTTCTTGTAATCCTCGGCCACCTCATCGGAGGCCAGTCCAGAAGACATGATGGGGATGATACACGGTAACAAGGGGAGCCGAGATGGGCAGTGCGGAATGGGGAATGGGAAAGGACTAAAGAGAGTTGTAGGTAGTGCTGTAAGACACAGAGAGATATTATCTTCAGTTTCTCTGGTTTTTCTTATCTTTTTTTCCCTTCGGCAACTTTCGAAGCTTTCCTTGTGCTTGTATAAATGTTATTTGCGCTGATAATCTGCCTTCTTTTTTTCCTTCTTTTTTTTTCCCTTTTGTTTCCCTTTTTTTCTTCTTTCTTTCTGTTTTCCTTTCTCAGATGGGATTTCGGATTTTGGCTTCTTTTCTTTGTTGAGTCTTTTCTTCTCGTGGATTGTTTCGAATCTTCTGAATACCCAGATTAGAACTTCCTATTTTCCCCTTCTTTGTTTCTGTCCGAGAACAACGATCTCCTGGAAGAGCAAGAGATGGAAAGAGACGGCAGAACTTGTCAAATGCTTGCTAGCTATCTGGGTCAGACTCGGAGAAAACAACACGCGGATGCAGGCGCAATTCCTCCACCCGAACCAGCAGTCACCGAAATAGCACTTGCGCACTACCAATCCTCCCGTGTCCTCGATGTCAAGCTACCTCATGCGATCAATCTAGCGCCGATTAATACTTCCTGTATAGTATACCTAGCCAAAGAAGCTCCAACGAGACTAAGGTGATGGACGAGGATTTGGTTTCTTCGGGGCCGAAAGAAGGAAGGCCCTCGGGAGATATAAATTGAACCACGAGGACAGTTGATGGAAAGGGCACGAGGTGAAGGTCCGAAGCGTGCGTAACCGTAAGCGAAAGCGGAATAGGCAAGTAGAGTGTGATCCTGTTGGAGACGTGAAGACGTGAAGAAAGTCGACAGAAGGGAGGAGAGAAGTCAGAGAGGGTAAAGGAAGAGGAGGAGAGCGGAGGAGAGCGGAGGGGAGGGGAGGAGAAGTGTAAGAAGGACAAGGAAAAGTGAGCAGCAAGCAAGGTGAGCGAGAATAGAAAGAATAGGTGATTGGGTGTATGGGTGGGGGAGGGAAGGGGGAGGGGGAAGGGAGAAAGAGCTTGGGAGGAACTGAGTAAAAAGGGCAAGGCATGGAAAGCAGAAGCAGAAGCAGAAGCAGAAGCAACTGACCTGAGAGCACGACGGTCGGGAAAGGGCTGACTGGCTCTATGCTGAGTCATCAACCGCTCGACTTGCATAACTTCGTATCGTATCTTACGCCATGATAACAACACATATACCAGCTCAGTAAGGCTGCAGTATTGATACTATGTATCTTAAATACAACTCTAACCCTCTTAGTTCGGGACAATACAGCCAGCCCCCTTAGGTACTAGTCTAAGTCCATTAATGACGCATGCATGAATGGGCAGATTACAACTCATCCTACTCCAGTCTCCCTCCGGTCCGGCTTCGATCTTACCAGTCCATAGTACTCACTCATAGCAAGCCTTTTTCCATCAAGACTAGAAAGACAAGTCTACACACACTCAAGCTGTTCTGTCGTATATTCGGTGTTCATTCCGTCCGATCATCTCGTATCAAAATGCAGCTAATCTCGGCGGCTATTTTGAGTCTTGTGCCGTTAACTCTGGCTAATTCGGTTCTGGTCTCTTTCCCTGCAGGGACTCCAGATTCGGTGCTTCAGCAGGCCAAAGATTCCGTTCTGAATGCTGTATGCTGCTGAATGCCTGTCATAAGTCAGTGTCGCACAACTTTGCTAATTGTTTTATGCCCGTAGGGTGGCCAAATTACACATGAGTTTAGTAAGAACTTTTGCACCCCTGTCTCTTATCACTTGTATTGGACTTGGAACTAACCATTCTCTACTTTGTAGCTCTGATCAAGTAATTTCATTGCACCTATCCCTCGTCGCTTGTTCTGACCTTCGCTTTCAGAGGCTTCTCGGCCGACTGTCCGGAAGAAGCTATCCAGCAGATATCAACCCAGTCCGCAGCTTACAAACCCACAATCGAACAAGATCAAATTGTCTCGATTCAGTGAAATGAACCGGTGCTGCTACAAGATGGAGGGGGTCTGAGGTTGTTCGTCGTCACTTGGCATACCTCCTGCTGGTCTCGGGAGTTTTGAGTTGTCCAACGTCGACAATCAACGGGCTACTTCTTGAAAACAACAATGTTATGATAATGATGGCTATGAGGGGCTTTGGGGGCGCGCCGGAATATAATTCGAATCTGTCTTCAGGTCTTTGCGTTGAATATGATAGGTAGTTATCTTGGGATCTTGTGGCTTTCTTGCCCGGTGCGCGGCTTAGTCCCCCTGAATAGCTATTACGTACAGTACAATGGAATTATTCGCGCAGAGAGCTTGAGACATAAATAGGTACTTCGGAATCTCGCAGTAGAGGCTCGCCATAGCAATAAAGTGTATATACCTTCCATACGACTACTGATATCGACCGGATCTTTTCTTGGTGGCCCCGAGCGGGACTGGATTAATTAATTATAGTAGCTCAATCTTGTCCATGCGCGTGGCGTGGATCCCGCGCCTCCAACCCTCCAACCCTCCAACCCTTTAGGCTTAACACCCCGGGGTTCATCCTTCTACCAGAAAAAAAGATCGCTCGACGATCTCAGTCCCATCCCTCGTTGTCCGGGTCTGTGTTTCCTTAGGTTGATGAGGGGTCACTTTAACCTGTTCCTTCCTTCTTCGCATCCGGCTGCACCCCCACGAACACATATCAAAACCATCTCAATAATTCCGCCCCCAGCAGCTACTTGGTCGCGTTGTTACCCTCTACGCTCTGAACAACTCGTCTCATCCACTTGACCGACAGCCATGACCGCGGAGCATACAATCACGCAGGCTCTGTTAGAGTGGATAAACAGCTTCGCTTTGGGTAAAACCATCCGCACAACAGAGGAGCTCTCCGATGGGACCATCATCTGGGAGATTCTACAAGATATCGACCCGCAGTACTTCCTTGATGAGATTCCCCAACGAACCCCGTCTGACCACTGGCTGTCTAAATGGCAGAATTTGAAACATATCCACAAACTGCTTGCCAACTACATCCGTCAGCAGCCTGATGGCATGCCATCCGGTCTAGATCCGAACCCCAACCTAGAACTTGTCGCCGAGAAGAATTCCGAGAAAGAGGCCAACAAGCTTCTCAAATTGCTATTGATTGGAGCCATTCGTTCGCCCAACGCGCCGACCTATGTCGAGACCTTGCAGACGCTAAGCACCCCAACGCAAGAGACCCTTAAGAACATCTTCGAAGAGGCACAAAATGGCCAGCACGAAGCCATTGACGACGAGGATGACATCAAAGAGGAGCGGGAGCCACCCATCGATCCAGAATTACAGTTCGAGGAGCGTGTCGGAAAGGTACTGGCGGAGAATAATCGTATGGCTCGGGAGAAAAAGGATATGCAGAAGCAAATTGACGACATGCATGACCGATTGGCACGCCTCCAGGAGAACAACGACACCTTACAGAGCCGCTTGGCATCCACTGAGGATCGGCTTATCAACTTGCGATCTGGTAAAGGAGATCTTGGACTCAATGCCAAGGCTCTCGAGTCCAAGTCACGCCAACAAGAAGATATAATTGCTACCCAAGAAGCCAGGCTAGCCACGGCACAAGATGAAATTGACAGTCTACGAATGACCGTCGAATCATTACGAGTCAAGAATCAGCGTTTTCAAAAATTGCAAGATGACTATGATGAGCTGAAGACCGAACGAGACCAGCTAGCCCGGAAAGCGAACGCAGCCGAGAAGTACCGCCAAAAGTTGCAAGCAAGTCAGGACTTTGAGAAGGAGAATCAGTCCCTCAGAAATCAAATAAAAGATCTCCAGCAGCAACTAAAGGAGACGGATTCACAGCAAAAATGGAATTCTGAGCGCGAAGTAGAGCTCGAGGAGTACAGGAGAGTCCTGCCTCGCATAGAGCAGGAGTGTAGCGAAATTCAGAATCTTAAAAAGCAGTTGGAGTTCAACAATCATGCACTTACTGAGCGTCTTAGCAACGCCGAAGAACAACGCGAGCGCGACGACGCCTTGATCAGCGAGCTGAGAGAACGAGTCCGGGAGTTGGAAGGGTCTCCCGGTAGTCCATCCCTGACGCCGGGGACAGAGACTCCGAAATTAGAAGGAACCCTACAGAAAGACTTCGAGGCCATCGGTGTGAAAGAATCTCAACTGTATGGAAACCATTCCTCTTATTGCTGGCAAAGCATGTGCTAACGGCTGCCAACAGTAAACCTGAAACCGAGGATCTCAAGAAGGAGGTTGAATCACTAAGGGGACCTTCAGCATCTGTACGTCGCTTCACAGCTAACAATCTACCCACGAGGGTATTGACGGGCCACTTATAGATACTCGAAGGCTTCTCTGAAACATTCAGTGAGACTTTACAACAAGCTCGCGCCAACTCAACGCAGAGGTATGTTTGCCTGTGATTAGCCAGCTCCGTTTCTAATGTTGATCCCTAGTGATGAGTATTGGAAGCTGTACGATCAGTTTACAACGACACTCAAGAGGCTGGCAGAAGCTCAGGACTCTCTTGATGTGAGTAAGCGGTCGTTGAGTGATACAATGGCAGAGCGTGAGTTCGATTTGCTGAAGCCTCGGGAGCCCAGATGATCGTACTGATAGCCGTGTAGTCGAACTTGCCAGCGACGAAAGAATTGATTTGATGGCGGAAGTCAAAGCACACAATGCAACAGAGTTAAGCAAAATGCGTGAAGCATGGGATGACGTGACGCGCAAACTTAACAACCTTCAAGCTGAGCTTGATTCGACTCATACTTTGGTGCAGGTAACCTGTGCTGAGCGCGACGACCTTCGAGGCCTTCTAGAGAAGAAACAAGCGGAATTCCGCGCAGAGGATCAGGAAGCAGCAGAGGAGATGAAGAAGTTGCTTGCTGAACTACTAGCACAGGAGGACGGTGATAACTCCGACGCTGCACAGAAATCCGCCGTGGAATTGACGCGGCAAGTTGCCGCACAGATTGAGAAGAATCTGGAAAGGCTAGCCAAGCGCGCAGAGGTCAGTTATGCATTTCCTCCACAGCTGTCGGCTTGCGTCAGACGAACCAGCGTGAAGCTTGCCCCCTTTGGGCCTTCCAGTGGCTGCAGAAAACAACTCAATCACCATATGGACCGGCCATTTGGCAATATGCCTGTCTTATCGGCTAGAAAGGCTGCAAGTCTGTACCATATGAGTCGCTTTCTCGTCACAAGGTTCAAGTCTTGACTCTCGACTGCTGCGACTTAGTCGCTTGACCCTGAACTCTTTACTCATTCCAGAGACTAACTGGACCGTTGTAGTACATTCATCAACAAAACGAGCATATCAAGTTCCTCCAGGAGCGCATAAGGCAGCTCGAGGATGATACAGATACTGGAATCAGCAAAGAGCGTGAGGTGAGTGAGGGTTTATGCGCTGAGAGTGAACTCGCGATCTCATTCTGTGTCCATCTTTGTCACTTCACTAACTTTTTGTTTGCGCAGTTTGAGCTTCAGAAGACAATTGAGGCTCAAGCTCGGGAGCTTGAGCTTATGAGCTCCTCATGGTATGATTTGCAGAGTCGACTGCAGAACAACAATGTCACAATGTCTAGATACCGCCACGGAACCCTGGCTGATGCACAAAAGGGTTGGCTGGCCAAACAGAGAAGCGTGGTCGCTGGTCGATAGAGCTGAGCTTTCTGTATGTATATTCGGCTATTCGGCCACGCCTCTTTCCTTTTCATATCTCTTGGTTGAACTTGCTCCGCGTTTCGTCCTATGTGTCCCATGTGTCTATATATCTTTGGGGCGTGTTACCCTTTATACCTTTGCATTGAATTACCCCATGATGCGCCGCGTAACACCATCGTTGTGGATAGATTCCATTCGTGTGGAAATGAAATTTGATTATCAGTCTCAATTTTTGCAGACAATCCGTGACCCTCATGGCCACACTGTAAACTCAACATGATCTCGTCTGCAGTACGGAGGGGGGGGGGTTCCGAATTGCTTTATGTGCTACCATGTGTGAGCTCACTTTACTCGATATCGTACATAAATTAAATTGTCGTTCGGAAGGAAGGGTGGACCAGCTCTGATGTACAGGAAAGTGAAATGGGAAAACTCCGGTTATTCCTAGACCCATTGTCTAGGATGTCTTAGAACATCCATGATCTCCTTCTCATGCTCCTTGCCTTTAGTTAACAGCGCTTCTTCCGAATCAGGCTCCTCGGTGCGAGTCCCGGACACTGGGTCCATGTAGGCCCAGCTTGCTGTACGAGGAAGACTCATCAAGATACTTTCAACTCGGGCATTGGGTGTACGAAGACCGAAGCTGGTACCACGGTCGTATACCAGGTTGAATTCAACATAGCGACCTCGACGAAGCTGCTGCCACTCTTTCTGTTCTGGGGTGAATGGCATATCCTTCCTGCGCTCAATGATGGGCACATAGGAGGGGAGGAAAGACGCAAGCCCATCCGACACGAAAGAAAAGAGAGTCTCTTGCGGATTTTGTGACGAAGTGGACGAGGACTCCAAGAAACTGGCGTCAAGGTCATCAAAGAAGATACCACCAACACCTCTGCACTCACGGCGGTGAGGTAAATAGAAGTACTTGTCGCACCAGGCTTTGAACTTGGGGTAATATGTGGCGTCGTGTCGGTCACAGGCGTCCTTAATTGTTTGATGGAAGTGTTTGGCATCCTCAGGGAAAAGGTAGGTGGGAGTCAGATCAGTACCGCCACCAAACCACCAGTTCTTATCACCGTTAATTGGGTCCTTGGGGTCCGTCGTCTCGAAGTAACGGTAGTTCAGATGGACTGTCGGAGCCATAGGATTGTGTGGGTGCAGGACCAAGGAGAGACCGGCTGCAAAGAAGCTCAGCGAGTCCACATCGGCCCCGACAAAGGACTTGTGATCAGCTCGCATCTTCTCGATAGCGGGACGAGGTAACTCCCCGTATACAATCGATACGTTGACCCCGGCTTTCTCGAAGACATTCCCATCCTGAAGAACACATGAAATGCCACCGCCTCCATTAGGGCGCGTCCACTCGTCGCTCTTGAATTGCTTTCCATCTATCCTGCTCAATTCTTCCACAATCTTCTGTTGGTGTTCTTTGATCAACTTTTCCATCCGCAGACGCATAGGTGACGTCTCGCTGATTGTTGCTTGTTTCTTCAATGCCTCATCGAGCTCCACAATTGACGGCGAGTCGAGTTCGGTTACTTCACCTGTCATCTATATAGATCGCAAGGTCAGAACTGGGGCCAGCAGTGCGGGGCTGAAGAGTTGCAGTTGGTACCATGGAATAAATGAGGGCCGCAATGAACGGGACACCGATTGCTAGTCGTAGGTATGGCCTCCACACAGTAAAGGGTTTGGATTCGCGTGGCTTTTGCTCTGATAGGTGCCTGCGAAACTGCGCTGAGACGCCGCGAGGAGTGCAAGAGGCTCGAGGGAAGACCTGACAAACGGACCTCCGCAGAGGCATATATGGCCGAGCCATAGCCATTGTGGACGGGGCAATTGAAGAATTGGCTGATCTGCTTAAGGATCGGGTGGTGCCAGATTCGTGCTTGCGTTCTTCCGAGATTCCGCGCTATTGTTCAAGTTGGGTGCTAGGTAAGTAGTAGTTTGGAGCAGAAAGTACCAAGTGCGGCGCACTTTCACGGGATAATAATTGGTTGGCTCAGCGAGGTTCCGAAAGAGTATGGGACCACCACCTGTGGCCGGTTTGCATAAATCCGCCATGTCGTGAGTACACTGTAGTTACCCGCAGCATGCTGTTTGTGCTGTTTGTGCTGTTTGTGCTGTTTGTGCTGTTTGTGCTGTTTGTGCTGTTTGTGCGGTATGCTTGGTCTGTGTGAAGGTCACGCGTTATTTGGCTCCTATGCCTCCAAGAGTGTGTGTCTTCTTTGTTGATCGCATTATTGTACTGTGCAGGGATTGACACAATCTTTGGCCTTATGAAAGCTTTACATATCCTCAGACATATAGGATTAACTGCAAAATCAATAGAGGGAGCTGTGACTCAGGAACCACCTTCGGGGCCCTCAGGGCTGTAGACAAAATATTCCTCGGACGGAAATGGGACCAAGGACTCGGGATCTAGACAATGGCCTAAGTGGAGGCACTGGTGGCAACGCACCCGCCATGTAGATTATCTACGAGTAGTGTACATCTACTCGGTCAGTCAAGTATGTACGAGTAATAAAGTCGCATTTGCTGTAAAACCCAGGATGGCAGCCAAGCGATTACGATCATCCGACTTGGGTCAGTTGGACGAACCTTTGCTTTCCACGTGAAAGGACAATGACAAGAACACAAAAACACCTGACCTTGCTTTGACTCAACCCAGACGTGTGGGGGCGCGGATTCACCGCCTCCGCCCCCGTGATCCGCGCTTGCCTGGCGGCCTTATCAGCAGCTCCTACTGCTCTCTGCCATGACGCGGGGCTGCCCTGTCCGCCTTCACTTGACCCTTTGTCATCACCGTTCATCCTCCTTTCCACCACCCCCTCGTCTCTGTCTATCTATCTCTCTCTCTCCATCTATCTATCTATCCATCCATCCATCTATCCATACACCCATTTATCAACTGTTTCGCTTCTTTCCATCGCTTTCATCATAGTTCAGATTCCGGTTTCACCCCAGAATCATCTTATCGCAGCAACTATCGGTTCTCTTAGATCTCTATCGGTCTAACGCTCCCGCTTCCAACTAACCGCCCCGATCCTTCTATCAACATGCGTTCCAAGTTCAAGGACGAGCATCCCTTCGAGAAGCGTAAGGCTGAGGCCGAGCGTATCCGTCAGAAGTACGCTGATCGCATTCCGGTATGTCCGCCCATGCTCAACAACATCGTCTTTGGGGTTTCATTGTGTGTCCGTGGCTCACCGCCTGTTCGCGATACTAACCACGCTCTTTTTTACCCTACAGGTGATCTGCGAAAAGGTCGAGAAGTCGGATATTGCAACCATCGACAAGAAGAAGTACCTTGTTCCGGCCGATCTCACTGTTGGACAGTTTGTCTACGTGATCCGCAAGCGTATTAAGCTGTCTCCTGAGAAGGCCATCTTCATTTTCGTTGATGAGGTCCTTCCGCCAACAGCAGCGCTCATGAGCAGCATCTACGAAGAGCACAAGGATGAGGATGGATTCCTGTACATCACGTAAGCTCTATGCCCATACCTGGTGAATTACCTTGGCTGATTTAATTGTCGCTGCTAGGTACTCCGGCGAGAACACATTCGGTGACTACTAGGCGCTGGTCGACCTGTCCGTTTCTGTCTTGCTTTACCTTAAAGTAATCAAGTCGCGCCAACGCTAATTCGCTTCGCCGTGGGCCTTTTGAGAGATCCCTTGGGCATGGGATCTATCAGTTGTAGGTCGTAGCAAGATGGGCAAGCTCGACTTCGCTGGTCACTGGTGCTTTTGATGTATCGTTCCGTCGGCGTTCTTGCGGGGCTATCTATGTTCTTTCTTTTCTTTGATTCTTTTCTTGGCGAGCTGTCTTCGAGCTGTCTTCTTCATGTCGGAATCGTCTAAATGGGATCCAACTTCAGATCTATTGTCGCCGAATGAATGGAGACTTTAATCAACCTCGATCCGAGATGCCAAGTACCCGGGGGATTTTCGTAATCATCGTACCTTGACTTGAAGCACTGTGCCGCTAAGCTTGGAAGGGGCGGACTTGTAGGGTTCCGAGGATCTCAAGCTGCAGGAACACCTCACTTCTATTGCTACTGTTACTTGCGTGTTCACACTGACCAACTCTCTCGGGCCGCCACAATCACTTGTTTTCTAAAAATGAAAATGGAATGAATATCTGTCCATGAATCACAGTATGGAGTAGTCTACTACACTGCACCTGGGGAACGCCATTGAGGTCCGTCCCGGAATCCCGTCACGGTGCCGCGTGTGCTGACTCAATTGTCCTAAGAGAGCGGCTCCGATTCAGGGCCGGTGGTGCCAGGCCTAAAGTAGTCTAGTGGAGTTCATTTGTCCGCCGCGGCCGCTGGAAGTGGTTCCGAGTCGGCGCAGAAAGTTGCGGGAAAGTTGCTCTCTCTTCTTCTTCCTTCCCTTCTCTCTTGGCTGGTGTGCGTCTGCCTTTTTTTTTTTTCCCTTTCCCTTCCCTTCATCGCTGCATTGTCTGGCTCCAGTCGTGTTTCGCCCCTCTGACTCTGGTGGTGAGTTGTTTCCTCCTGGTCCCATACTTCTATTTCCCTTATTTCCCATTTTATAAGACTCACACTCACCCAAACAGGAAAAGAAAAAATTCAGTTAAGATTTTCGCCATCTTTATCAACCAAGTCACCATGTCTCCCGCCCTTGTTCAAGCTGGTGCTGGCTCTGCCACGAAGGATGTCAAGAGAGAATCCGCGACCGCCCGTCTCCTGGGCTCAGGTATGTGTTTATACACAGTTTCGAGAATAGTTTGGTGTTTGTACTCAGTTGCTAACCAGTTGTTGTTATTAGGAACGGCTGGTATTACGGAGCTCATGGTTTTCCACCCTGTACGAATGCCCCCATGCTTGTTGTGATGAAAGCGATATCGCACTTGTTGAGACCTTGTGCTAACTCGCCTGGAAGGTCGACACCATTGCCAAGCGGTTGATGAGCAACCAGACTCGTGTAAGATGACATCAACTCTACAACTGATCTCGGCCGGCTCAAGACTTCTCTGACAATCGTTTACTACAGATCGCCTCCTCTGAAGCAATGAACAAGGTCATTTTCAAGGAATTTGCCGACGCTCCCGCTGGCCGCAAGTTTACCTCTCTTTTCCCCGGTCTGGGTTACGCCGCCGGTTACAAGGTTCTTCAGCGTATTTATAAATACGGTGGCCAGCCCTTCGCTCGCGACTATCTGGCCAAGCACTACGGTTCCGACTTCGACAATGCTTTTGGAAAGGGAACTGGCAAGGCTATCATGCACGCGACAGCTGGAAGGTGCGCATGTCCGATGTTGTTTGACTCGAGCCCCTTCGCTAATAATAACTCAGTTTGATCGGTATCGGAGAGATTGTTCTTCTGCCCCTCGACGTTCTCAAGATCAAGCGTCAGACTAACCCCGAGGCCTTCCGCGGCCGCGGCCTCTTCAAGATCATCCAGGATGAGGGTATGGGACTGTACCGTGGTGCTGGCTGGACTGCAGCCCGCAACGCTCCTGGATCTTTTGCTGTATGTGACCATTCCTCTGAATGTTTCTTAAATGCTGACTGGGTGTGAACAGCTTTTCGGTGGTTCCGCCTTTGCCAAGGAGTACATCTACCAGCTGAAGGACTACAACTCTGCCACCTGGGGTCAGAACTTCGTGGCTTCCATCTGCGGTGCTAGTGCTTCTCTGGTTGTGTCTGCTCCTTTGGACGTCATCAAGACCCGTATTCAGAACCGCAACTTCGAAAACCCGGAGTCTGGTTTCCGGATCGTGTCCAACATGATGAAGAACGAGGGTTTCACCAGTTTCTTCAAGGGTCTGACGCCCAAGCTGTTGATGACTGGACCTAAACTGGTGTTCAGCTTCTGGCTGGCTCAGACGCTGATCCCTGCGTTTGGCCAGGTTGTGTAAAAAAAGTAATTATATGTTGATTATAATAGCGGGTGCTTTGCTTTTTTGGGACGCGATTTTCTGTCAGGTTCGATTTCGGGGCTTTCTGGTACCAAAATAGAGCAGTCTGTTGAGCCTTGCGCATTTGATAGACAAGACCTCTTTCTTCTCTTTCACGAGTTCGATGGCGGCATGGCGATTGGAATTGAAGAAACACATCTCCCCTTAATATGACTTCCTATCTACGTTTTTTTACCCTTGTAGACGAGCATGGCCTCCTCTAGGTGCGGTGGAATTGGGGGAACTTGTGTTAGCCCTCTCATCTTTTCGGAATAACCTCTAGGCTTCGCCTTTGATTGTAAAAGTCCATCGGCGACCCGGGGAGGGGGGGGTCATTCCTCTTGATTTAGTTGGTGGTTCTCCCTGGGCTCTCCGCAATATAGGTCCGACAGGCGCACTTCTCGTGGCCAGCCTTGCCAGCGTAGTCACAGAATCGGGTCCACGGGAGCTTGCAGGTCTGGGGGTTTGAATGATGGGTATGTGGCGGTTTCTGGAAGATACATCATGTAGGATGATACGTGTTTCAAGTGCTAGGCCTCGCGGATTACAGCCATGTCTCACAAAGTCCGGTTTTCCTGCAACCTGCAAGAGTGAACACACGGTACGTGGCCATATGACTCGACAAGTGGGCGGCGAAAGAGAGATCCAGGATACGTGGTAGGCTTTAGGGCTGAGTGCATATGCAGTATTATTTAGTCTATGCTTTCCTGCCCAGCGGGCAGGTACCCAGTCGGCAGAGGCAGGGTACACTGAGAGATTTAAATATACTTATCGTTGTTGTTTTATCCCTCTAGCAGCTAGCAGGACAGTAGTGCAGACGAGACGCACTGATAATAGACGTACGGTGCTAAGTTCATGTATCTTACCCCAGAATTCTAGAGCCTGAGCATGTTTCTGTAGGGTTTGCGGCCTAATCTAGTTGGCGCCGACACGCACGATTATTCGTGCCTATGGTACTGGGCATAACTTATTTTTGAAGTGTGGTAGATTCGCATCCCTATCAGGCCTGAGCAAGGATGATGAACGCTAGTTCACTGAAGCTTCGTGTCTAAATAACTGGCTCAATTGGCTCCTTAAAGTTGTAGTGTTGTAGTATTATGGCTTGTGCTGAGATGGACGGCGATGCAAAGCCTCCCCAGCTGCAAATTTAGACCATACACCTGAGCCAATGTATAAGTCTTCTTTTGGTCAATATATATGTATACAAGAATGTTTATAAGGGGGTTTAACCGGCTGTATGGATAGGCCCTGCAGGGCCCGCCAAGGGCACTTCGACAATGCCTTTGGTTAGTAGGAGGAACCTGTCTGTGTACCTGTAGTTCTGGTCAATTAATAGTGTGCCCGTGTTTGCCAAACAGAACAGACTCTCATACTAGAAGTCCTAGGCCCTGTTATTTAAATTGGCTAGTAGGTCAATGATTGATCGAATAAAAACTAGTTAACTCGTTATCTATGCTTCGCTCGGCTTAAGCTGGAATATCATCTTCTTGGAAATTTCTACAACGATAATCATTCTGCATAATGTGAGATGCCTACCATTATTTTACAGGATATAAGAGTTACTAGGAATGACCACACAGAGATAGTCTATATTTGGAGCTGTGATGCCCACCCTACTTGGGTGAGACAGACAGGAGGGGGTGGTTCTACTTCGAACGGTTGATGACATGAGTGGTTATGCGCTACAGAGATAGCACATTGGAAAAAAAGACAGACCATCCAGCATCATGGAGACTGTTTACATGGCAGACGTAGGTAGTAGATACATCGAGGGAGGATGGTAGGTCCGGGTCCGTGTTTATACTCTAGAACCTGGGCCTCGGGAAGCTCCTTGGAAGTTCCACCTCACCGCCGCAATAAGTGAATGCTATGCATGAGGAACTCCGCAGTTACACGCGACAAAGGAACTTTCTAATTTCCGTATTAACTCCACCACCTCTACCACCCAAACCACTACCATCACCGACACCAACGCAGCCTTTACAATGCCTATCTACCTAATCTCCAAGTATGTCCCAGTTCATTACCCATCTCAACCCTCCATTCATGTCTACCCAAGAAGCAGCACCCTAAACACAATCCCCGCTACCCATCATCCCCTCTTTCTCCTTCTCCAGCTCCGAGCCCAAAGTCCCCAACCCACAAAACCCAATCGCAAGTTTGATCCACGACACTTTGAGACTGAAAGATCCGATCGCAAACTAAACAAATATCCTCGTTCTTTGTACCCAAAAAATAGAGCCGCAGATCCCATCTTCGCCTTCGCGATAGGCACCACCGCCGCCCTCCTGCGCATCCAGCGCGAACAGCGCGAGAAATTCCCCGAGCGAGCCAACGACATCGGGATCGGGAGTGTGGTGCAGCTGGGGGCGAGTCGGGTACAACGCTGGTGGGCGGGCGATTTCGCAGGGCTGTGATGGCTGGCGCCTAGGCATATTCTCGAGGGATCTTGTCTTATTCGAGATCTGTTGTACGGTTTCCTGTTCGCCTATTCATGGCTCCAGGACTTTTCTCGCCGTGGAGATAGGTGCTACCTTGATGGTTCCGGTGGCCGGGGGGGG